>JAKOGI010002852.1:0-20000 GCA_029747015.1 Carnegiea gigantea
TGTGTCTGTGTGTGGGTGTGTATGTATGTCTGTATGTATGTATGCATGTATGTATATTATATATATATATATATATATATATATATATATATATATATATATAAACCTTTCATTAGAGCTCCTTCAATGGCAAGAGGGTGGCGGGGAAGGCCCAGAGTGCAAATACTGGCTTATTGCCCCAACACTATCAAAGCCCATTAGAATCTAAGATATTGTGAATCCGGTTGATTTCTCGGTGGTGGGGAACCCGATTGTAGAGGCGAGTGTCAATGAAATCAAGCCACAACGCTCTCCTATAACAATCAAATGACACACAACTAATAGCTGATACGCATCCATGGTTACTTAAAAGAATGTCTAGCATTGAAATTCATCAAAGCTCTAGTTACCAATAGCACAAAATGCGCTAAAATTAAACAACAAGATGTAGCATCCGAAATCGAATATTGGAGTCAAGCGATCTTGTGCTGTGTCCTGGGTGCAAATCCACCACTGGGGGTTATCGAGGGCTATATGAGAAGAATCTAGAATCAATATGCTATCAAAAAAGTCATAGCAGTGCGAAAAGGGCTGTACCTAGTGCGATTTGGAAGAATGGCAGACAAAGATGAAGTGTTGAAGAAAGGTATTTACTATTTTGACGGAAAACCCTTCATTGTCAAAGCATGGAATGAAAACCTTGTTCTGGACATAAACTCTCTCAATTCCCTACCCATGTGGGTACAATTCCCAAAACTTGATGTAAAATGCTAGGGTGTTGAAAGCCTTAGTAAGTTAGGGAGTTTAATTAGGATACCTCTTAAAACAGACAAGCAGAAAATGGACAAAACTTTCCTTAACAAGGTTGTGCTACTAATAGATATCCCCCTAGAAGGCCCTTTCTCGGAATGTGTGGATTACATTAATGATAAGGGTATGGTTACAAGATAGCGAGTCAAATTTGAATGGGAACTAGTAAAGTGTGATTACTGCTCAATGTATGGACACTTAGAAGAGGAATGTCGAAAGAAAAAGGTGGTTCGCCAAGAGTGGAGAATGACAAGTCAGAATAAGAAGATAAGGCAAGTTCAGCAAGCCACACCAACAAAATATATAACTCCAAGAAGAACAACACGCAGATCACCTTCTAATATGAGGGAAAATGAAGATCTAATAACAAACTCATTTCAGGCACTGTTGGAGACTGAAATATTGGACATGGTATCCCAAGAAAGTATGGTAATTCACGCCCTATATGGATAACATCCTATGCTGGAATATCAGAGGCCTTAATGGCCTTAATAAAAAGAAGGATATCTCCTTAGTGCTCAATGAGCATAATGCACGATTGGTGGGCTCTTGGAAACTAAAGTCAAACCACACAACATCAACAGAGCCGCGAATGCATTACAGGGGTGGCATTATTACTCCAACACTCAACCAGAAGTAAAAGACAGAATATGAGTAATATGAAAACCCAATAAGGACACAGTTAAGATTGAGAAGATAATAGAACAGTTGATCCATTGTGCCATTATGCAGATTAGTACCCAAAAGTAATTTTATATCACATTTGTTTATGGGTATAATAAGGAAGAACAAACAAGGCCCTTATGGCACACTCTCAAGGATATCAGTTAACAGATAATAGAAGGATGGATGGTGATAGGAGACTTTAACGTAGTTCTATATATACAAGACAGATTGGGAGGGGATGAAGTACAAGATAATGACGTAAGAGATTACGCAGAATGGGTAGATCAGTGTGAACTAACAGAAATGAGAAGCTTTGGGAGCTACTACTCATGGTTAAACAAGGGATGCAATGGAAAAAGGCTCTAGTTCAGGATAGATAGGACATTTATAAATCTTGAATGGTTTAACCTTTTTGACTTTACTCTGGTTGATCATCTGGAAAAGGGATATCAGACCATTCTCCATTGAAAATTACATTCTGTAATAGCCCAAGAACCACACACTCCCTTAAGTATTGTGATATGTGGAGCAAGGATATTCAATTGCACACCATAATAGGCAGAGCTCTCAAACACAGGCCAGCAGGTAGCAAAATGTATCAGCTTACTCAAGTGATTAAGAGGTTGTAAAGGCCACTGCAACAACTGAATAGCCACAGGTTCAAGGATATATATCACCAACTACCAGTCAGTAAGCCTCAATTGGAACATACTCAATACCAGCTGCATCAAGATCCATTCAATATATAATTGCAGAAAAAGGAAAAGGCAGACTATGATAGTTACCTGGATATCCTGGACCCACCAAGCTTATGAGACAACAAAGTAAATTGGATTGGATTAACAATGGGGACCATTGCACCAAATTCTTTTTTACAAAAATGAAGCAAAGAAAGCAGGCCAACTACATTTACTCCATTAAAGATGCAACAGGTACTAGAGTAGATGGGTTTCCAGTAGTAGCCAAAATAATGACTAAGTTTTACCAAAAGCTCTTAGGAGAACAAAGGACCAAGCGCACTCATATCTCGCACAAGATCATGGAAGCTGGACCACTTCTCACCAACGAGTAGCGATTAATACTTTGCTCAATAGTCACCGATGAGGAAATAAAGGAAGTGCTATTCTCTATACCAAATGAGTCCCCAGGGCTCGATGGCTATTCAAGTGGCTTCTTCAAAACAACTTGGGGAGAGATAGAGCCATTGGTGTGTCAGGCTATACAAGAATTCTTCACTATAGGCCAGCCGTTCCCTAAATGTAACTCAACCAATCTGGTGGTATTGCCTAAGATTCCACATCCTATGACTATGACTGATTTTAGACTTATATCATGTTGCACAGTGATTTACAAGAGCTTATCAAAGCTCATTTGCAATAGACTCAAAAAGGTTCTCCCATGCATAATTAACCCATATCAAGGAGCATTTGTCCAAGGAAGGGCGCTGCTATATAATGTTCTCTTATGCCAAGAACTAGCAAGATAGACAACATATATCTCCTCGATGCCTCATAAAAATTAATCTAAAGAATGCATATGATTCGGTTTATTTGAACTTTATAGAGGAACTATTTGAACAATTGAGATTCCCAAGAATCTTCATCACATGGACTATGGCATGTTTAACAACTACATACTTCACCATTACTCTAAATGGGGAAGCAGCTGGACAATTTAAGGGAGGGAGGGGTCTAAGATAAAGAGATCCATTATCACCTCTCCTATTTGTACTTACAATGGAATATTGATCTAGAGCTCTCAAGATTACAAGCGCAACACCCTTATTCAAATACCACCCATGCTGTAAGAAACACGAATTGGTACACTGGATGTTTGCAGAGGATCTAATGCTATTTTGTGCAATAGAAGCGAATTCAGTACAAAGCCTTAAGAAAGCATTCCAAGCCTTCTCGGAGACTACTGGCCTTACAGCTAACTACAGCAAGTCAGAGATAGTTATAAGGGGATATAAACCACAAAAGAGCAAGAGATAATGTAAGCTACAGGGTTTTCAGAAGGATTACTTCCTCTCAGATCCCTAGGATCCCTATAACAACAAGTAGGCTAAGCAAAATGGAGTGCAAAAGCCTAGTAGACGAAATCAGAACCAGAGTTAAAACTTGGTCAATGAGAAACTTATCTTATGTAGGAAGAGCTGCCCTTATTCAGTCAGTTCTAATGGGCATATATGCCTTCTGGGCAAGAATCCTCATTTTACCCTAGGGAGTTATAAAGCAAATAAATGCAATATGCAGGAATTTCACGTGTGGTGCAGACCGTATATACAAAAAAGCCCCTTATGTGGTATGGAAAGATGTCTGTCTACCAAAGGCAAATGGAAGGGTAGGCCTTAAGAATCTAAAAGCTTATAACAAAGCATGGATAGCAAAGCTAGTATGGGAAGTGGCCAAGAAGAAAGATAGCCTATGAATAAAATTGGTGCATGGAAAATGTTTGATAAATAAGGACTGGTGGCGATACAACACAATGAATGATGTTTGTTGGTATTGGTCCAAATTATGCCTGGTCATGGAGAATTTAAGTGGGGAAGCTCAGAGTAGGAAAAATGGCATTGGAAAGGAAACCCAAGGAGAGAATACAAAGTCAAAGCAGGGTATGACTGGTTCCAAAGCCTCCAGTCCAGAAGATCAAAGTGAACAAAACTAATTTGGATGAAACCTGTAACCCCAGGCACCTATTTATAGCATGGCTCCTAACGCAAGAGAAACTACCAGTGAATACTAGAATTGCTAGGTGCAGCACTGGCTTCCCCATAGGCTGTGACCTATGCAATGAGAGAGAAGAAATACAAGAGCATCTCTTCTTAATTGCAAGTAGACTGAGAATATTTGGCAAAACACTGCCTCCTGGTTGAGAATACACTACGCAACATCAAGTCTCTAGGAATGGTATGAGTACGTACGGTAACTTGCCCTGATCAGGACTCACAAAGAGATCATTTACTCCATGTTCACAGCAATAATATACCAGATATGGAGAGCCAGAAATGAGCTGAAAAACTAGGGAACACCAAAGGGATGGAAAGCCATAACATACCTCATCAAAGAGCACACAAAATAAAGAGTGTTATACTTAGCCCAGCAAACAAAGGGATATAGGAAATACATAGGCATGGTCCTAAATAGAGGGTAGGATACATACAAAGGTCATATACAGTTTGACAAGGAATGACAACTTACCTTTTTTCGTGCAAATATATATATATATATATATATATATATATATATATATGGCAAACTCGTTTAAAAAATGGTGACATATATGACCTGTTTTTTTTTTTTTGTTTTCTTTTTCGCAATACGGTGTAGCTATAAACTATAAGCAAATGTAAGAGGTTGTAAGAAGTCGTAACAAGTTGTAAGAAATGTAAAAAGCTATTGGAAGTTACATGGTTGAAAGAAGATGTAAGAAGTTATAACATGTCTGTGATATTTATGATATTATTTTATGCCTCCACTCGACAAATTGTGTTTTAGCATTTAGTTATAAACAAATATTGAATATCTAAAATTACTATTCTCAATGAATAAAAATAATAGTGAAATAATAAAATTAATGAGAACAAACCTTTAAGTAAGCTGCTTGAATAACATGAAGATGAATACATGACCAGAAATTTATAAAACCACTATGTTCTAACTTTTTTTCACCTTATACATTAGCCTTACCTCTGTATAAACAAATTTTTTAAAAACTCCTTGAATGACGATAGAACCTTAAAGATAAAATAACAACTTTTCTCAACAAAGTTGAATAAAAACCTTAAAATTAAAAAGTATGAAATTTGACAAATTAAAATTAATTTTTAAAAGATAACATGACCAAAAAATTTATAAAAACAAATATTTCAAAATATTAAGCTGGCATTCATGAAATATAAAAAATTTGAAAATAAAGACAGCTACAGGATTTGGAATTTTATTATTTGGTTTAAAAAAATGATAGATGAAAACAATAGATGAATACAATGGAGATTGGTAAATTGTTAATTGAACACACTGAAGTTCAAGTTATCTCAATGACCTTTTCATGCATGATTCACAGCGAAACTCAAATATAAATGAGATATTTGTATTATATTTTTAAATGTATTTTTATTTATTTTCTCTATAATTGCTCAAAAACATGAATCAATTCAATATATATTTATTATGTTATATTTATTGAACAAATATTATATTTATCATAACAATTTTGAACTAATATGTTTACATGAATTTTATTTTCATAAAAACATATGTAGATTTTTCATATGTATAGTATAAAAAACTTATGTTTATACAAAATTAAATTTATTAAACAAACATTAGAAAAAAAAAATGACAACTAGATTGTTATAAAACATTTGTCCTAAAGCGAACATGTCAAAGAAGATGGAAGACAATGCAAGACGATGTAAGAAGATGTGAAAATTTGGTATAGAGTTGTAAGTAGACCTGTCAAATAGGTCAATCGGATTGGGTATGGATAGTGTCTTAATTCGGTTCGGGTCAATTTCGGATCAATCATATTCGGGTCAGGGTCGGGTTCGGGTTCGGGTCGGGTGAAGTTCGAGGTTGGGTCAATTTTCAGGTCAACCATGTTCGGGTCAACCATCTTCGGCTCGGGTGGGGTTTGGGTCAGCTATGTTTTCGATTGTGTATGGTAGCCCGGTTCAGATCGGGTATGGATCGAGTCTAATTTGGGTCGAATGGGATTCGTTCAATGTTCAGGCGAATGTCGGGTTAGGTGTAAATCGGATTAGGTGTAAACTAATTCGGATTAATTTCTGGTCAGTGTATATTTCGAATGTCCTCATTTCTAATACTAAATTATATTTAAAAGATAAAATCCATTTAATTAAACAAGCCCATAAGCCTATTTGTTCTATGTTCTTCTTTTAAGTCATACGTTAATGTTTAATAATTTATACATCCGTATAATATATATATATATATATATATATATATATATATATATATATATATATATGTGTATGTGTGTATGTATAGTATATATACTAGATAGATATATATATATATAATATATATATATATATATATATATATATATATATATATATAATATTGTATATATATATATATATGCATACATATACATACTACATATACATATACACACACACATAGACCACACACACACACAGATACGTATATATATCTATACACACACACACACACAACATGTATACATATACATATACATATCATTAGATTATATATATATATATATATAATATTATATATTATATATATATATATCATATAGATATATATATATATAGAGATATATATCATATCTCTTATCTATATATATATAATATATTATATATATATATATATATATATATATATATATATATGTATATATATATTTTAAAGCTTAAGTAAAATAAAAAGGAACTTTTGTAATTGGAATTTTTTGTGGGCTTAGTTATACATTTACCATAAATGTTAATAAGTTACAAGTACAACCCATCCATGACCCTATATCTTATGCAGTTATGTGACGTGCAATTATCTAAAGGATTACAGATTGTAAAGTCAAGTTTCATTCTTTTGAGTTTCTCAATTGAGGTCATGGTATGACAAAACTAGTGAACCAACCTGGCACCAATCATGACTATATGGCTTTCAATGTAAGTATTGAATATTTTCTTTGTTATTGATTTATATTTTTCTTTTTTCCTACTTTTTGTGAATTCTGTTGTGCATTTTGTTTCACTTTAGCACAAGAAGAAGAAGAAGAATTCATTTGATCAAATATGGATTGGGCAAGTACTAAAGTGTTAGATTTGCCCCTCGGCGTAAATCATGGCCAAGGTAATTGATCACTAACTTTAGTATTTGATTAGTTAATTGACCCTATGTCCCTAGTTTTTGGGTTTCTCTGATGGGTTTGGATTATTCTGGAACTTTTTTATCTTGATAGGACCTCGGATTGGGTTTCTCTGATGGATTTGATCTGAGATGCAAGGTAGTTGCTCTATTCTTTTTAATTTTTCAAGTCTCATTGTTGTGATGTTATATGTGAATATGTGATCTTATTTGCTAGTGGAGGGCGCAAACTAAAAAGACTCATGTAAAGTGAAAATAACTAGATGCCAAAAGCATTGCCATCTTGTTTTTGTTTGCTAATCTTTTCTATTATCTCAGTTTCTAGGTTTAGAAGACTATTGAGATTGTTGCTTCTTTTACTTGCTCAAATTTGGAGACTTTGCATTGCCTTCCTCTTATTATTGTAATTTGTGTGAACAGTAGGAAGAAATAGGACTTACCTAAATGCGGAAGTATACTGTCAGTAATAGTCCACGATAATATATGAATACCAATCACGCCAATAATAATACCAAGCGGCTACTAGAGTCGCATTAGGTTTTCACGTCCTAAACCCGAGAAACCGACGGATGGTGGCTCAATTGTGAGAGAGAATTAGGAGAATATGAGAGATGTAATATCAGTGTCACAGCGTCTCACAAGGCTAAACCCCCTTAAACCCCTTTATATAGGTTAGGGGGTAGCAAGGGTTGTCGCCCTAGGCGACTTAAGTGGCTGTTGGGCCTATTCTCATTAGGCCCGTCCAACAGCTCCCACTCGGCCACTTAGGCCGTAAAACACGTATTCTCCATATATCACAACTCCTCACACTTCGTGCCAGGAATAGGATGTCCGATCAAAAATAATAAGTAGTGCTACATTAAGTTACCATCCAACTAACATAACACTTTCACGAAATACGATGCCCTAAAAATATCCCAAGACATCACAAATGGCATTTCTAATCCCTTATGCCTGATATATCATATGATTATGTTCTCAACATAACCGCCCGGGCTGATATGGTGATGGTGGATAGATTTTTCCTTAAACACTCATGAAATCTCATCTTAGCTTAATTGCTTTCCTAACGTGTTCTCGCAGAACCGTATACATCGTGGTTCTTGAGAATCACTTTAAAGTAGCATCATTAAGCTTCGACTTAATATCATACCTTTAAGTCAAAGGGTTATCGTCCATAGGGTCACACAGTGACAAGTGATAGGGAATTCAATTGTCACCCCACATATGGGTCGTCTTATAAGCACACACAGTATGAGATGTGTGTCACGGTATAGCTCTCACTTAGCTGAGTTCGTCACTCTTTATGCCATGCAAATCATCAGTCTAGATTTTTATCCAAAAATCTAACTTGAGCCACTAGATCAACATACTGAATGTTGGTCTTGACACTCAAGATTCGGCTTTTAAGACTTTAATATGAAAACTTATTTCATACTCGACTCCCTCGAGTCTCATCTTAGTTTTACTAAGGCAACTATATTCATTCCACTCACACAGTGTGAGTAATTAATATTGCACACCTAGTGCTAATATGATTCAGTCTCATCCTACTCGCTACTCAAGCGTCAGGGTGATTGTCTGTGTGACTAGGCCAATCAGAAGCCTGTGACATTTCAATATGCCTAACGTACAACAATGAGCATCTTGCCCATAAAAGAAACATGTCCATCACGTAACAGAACATGTCTAGATACCAAACATTATGAAATCTAAGACTCAACCAATGAGTTTTGGACACATCACTAGGAATGGGCAAGGGAACATAATCACCTTGTTAGTCTATATATATATATATATATATATATATATATATATATATATATATATATATATATATATATATATATATATATATATATATATATATATATATACACCCAATAGCAATGCTTTTTGTCTCTATGGTACAAGATACACAATCTACCTCCATAGCTGACATTGTTGTGCAGCTGTGCTTCTGTGCTGCACCATGACATGGCTCTCCCACTCAGGGTGAAGACATGTCCTGAGTTTAACTTAGACTCATCTGAGTTATCACCCTAATCAAAATTTGAGCATCCTCTCAACTTGAGGCCTGCTCCTTGATAGCAAAATGCTGAGTTATCAATACCACGAAGATAGCATTTGATTCTCCTGATGACTTGTCAATCAGAAAGTCTTGGGTTACTTTGATAACGACTTATCAAATTATCCGCAAAGCAATATCAGGTCATGTACATAACATGGCTTTCATTAAGCTTACTATGATACTAAGGTTAGGGACATTTGTTCATCATCTCTATTTTGTCATCTGTTTTAGCGCATTGAGCAAGACTCAAGGTTGAACCCTTCTCAACTGGAGTATCTATGGGTTAGGAATTATAAACCCGAAATCGTTCCAAGGCATTTTGATGCATGCTTCTTGGGACGGCTTTGGATTATTTCCACTCTCAGGATATACCTGGTTTCACCCATGTCCTTTGTTTCAAAGACATGGAATGGCTACCTTTTAGTAGCTTTAATCATCTCCAAGTTGTTCCTAGTCTATGTTATGTCATCAACGTGAGGAACGCAATCCCCATGTTGATCTTTTGACATACACAATGGCCTTCTGAAACCATAGATAAGCCAAGATGGCTTTATGGAATCTAGAGTACCAAGAACTGGAAGATTGCTTAAGATCACGTATAGATCATTTAGAATGACACACATTGTCCTCTCGTCCCTTTGATACAAAATCAATGGGTTAGTCCATATAAATCTCTTTCTGAAGATCACCATTGAGAAATGCAACCTTTACGTCCATTTCGAACAACTCAAAGTCCGAATGGGCAACCAGGGCTAGGAGTATCTGGGCATGAACTTATCAACTGAACTATCCACTCGATGTTTTATCTTGAAGACATACATTGGGATGGAGTTTCAATGAGTTCTCACACCTTGTCAATGAGTCCATCTTATCCCTTATAGCACCCAATCACTCTTTGTAATTTGGTGAACCAACCACCTCTTAATAAGAGGTATATGCCTCAACTCACAAGGGAGTGCATAGGAATATTTCCTCTATGATTGTGAAAATATCATCGAAGAATTCATCCATGCTCAGTCTTTGGGATCCTGGGACCTTCACTATTTATCTGCCTAGGTGAGAAATTCCTCCTCCTTTCTCTAAGAGGTATGGGACCAGGAGTTGCTCCCCCTTTCTCTAAGAGGTATGGAACCCTGATTATGAAGAGAAGATTACTCTCACTATCCATTGAAGGTGGGATCTTGAACATGAGGACTAACTACATGTTCAGGAATAACTCTCCTCAACAATTGGAGATTGAAGACAAATCTCATTCTCCTTGATAGACAAACTTTCACCATTCTTACCAAGTAAGAAATGTGTACTATCCTTGATGACTTAGTGAGAATTCAAATCCTCTCCCTCACCGAGAGGTGGTTAAAGGTGTTGTTGTAACGCATACAAATTGAGGTCTTTTTAAATTTCACCAAATTCTAGGGAATTTATCCTTAAGAAAATCAACACTGCGGGATTTTGTTTCACGAAGAAAAATATTCATGATCTCGATTGGTTCGAAGAGTTTTAATATTTCGTCCCAATTGAGTCCTACCACCACTATAAAGTATATGAACATATCAAGTACTTAATAGCGGTGATATAGTAGGTACATATACCTATATCATGAATATATATAGCTCCATGACATACTTTCATATTCATGGACCCGCAGATGTCTAAAGTGAACGAACGCTAAGGAATTTGATGGACTCGAAATCTTACAAAAAGATTTCCTATTGCTTTACTAGCTAGGTATAACTCACATTTGGCACCTTAAGCCTAGTGAGTTGATCTTATAAGGCCATCTTTAGCTAGTCTATTAACTCTATCTTGACCCTCATGGTCAAGTCAAGCATGCCCAAAATAGAGTCGAAAATGGGATAAGGATGAAAGATGTTATATTTCGTCCATTGAAAACACCTTTTAATGTGACATGGCCAAACAGATCACCATGCCATATGATGTCTAAAACATCTAGACGAAAATTAAAGAAAACTAATCTTAGGAATAGAAAACACGAGGAAACATCGCACCCCAGGTGCATAGACAGTATTGGGAAGAGACAACGTAGTCCCTTCAAGGAATATCGAATGATTTGTCCTTAATTCAAGAACATATCGTTACCTAAAACGACAATTTATGAACCCATCGTATAGTGGTGAAAGTTCATAAAAATCAACTCGTTCTCGAACTATGTGCTTGGTTCCTCCCATATCTGTAATCCACTAAGGATTACAGTTAGCAACAAATGCTTGAGAATGCACATATTATCCAAGTTGTGAAAGAAGGTAACTTAATCGACTCTGGATGATACTAAGCATAAGATCCCTAATTTGCACAGTCATAGCACTCACACGTGCAATATACCTCTCTTTATTTCCCTTAGTCTTTTTAGCTTTTGCAATACGAATCTTAGGTCTAGAACATTTTGAGGGAATAGATCCGGACGAACCTAATGCTAAGCTAATCCCATGCGTACTCAACAATGGGATGACTTTTAATTCCCCTACTAGATCGACATTAATGCAATACAACAAAGTATAATATCTTGATCAATCTACTCTCGAATCACTTTTGGTATGTTTTTAAGTTTTCTAGATACTGTTCGCTAACAGTACCATCTTTGCCATCCTATAAGACCTAGAACCTAATGAGTGTCCTAACATTTCACATTCATTCAGAAGAAACTGAATCCTTTGACATTATGTATCATAGTAAGTGCTACCAAGTTCTTTTATTGGTAAACAAATTACCAACCTTATTGCCATATCTAAAAGGTATATATTCTGTAAAGTGGACATTAGGCATATTTTAGAATAAATAAATTATCAAAAACTCCATTATCCATGTCGTATGATCGAAAATTTCGCTAAACTCATAATTATCTCATACAAGCATGAATTAGAAGTTTTTATAACTTATTTATCACAATTTTCCATTAAACAAAATTTATGGACAACATTATGGTTAAACCAATTAACATTTCAGATACATCACAAAGATATCCAACTTAATATAAACCAAATTTACATGAAGTTATCTCATTATTTATAACTACTAATATGTCATTTAGAACTCTATCAATAACATACCAAACATAAAATTCAAATTATTATATAAAATACATTAATATAATAAATGAATCTATAATCCGAAACATATTCAAAATATAACATGTTACAAAAGAAGTTCATAAAAGGCCCAAATAGTATTATATAAAACACATTTATATAATTATATATAAAATGAAACTTATTCGAATGTTATTCGCAAATTATAAAACACATTTATAATGTTACGAATTTGAATTTCATGAAACCAATTCATAAAATACTGCTAAATTGCATAATTAGCAGGTAATATGAAACGAATCCACATTTATTAATTTGGGCAAGGATAAAAAATGCTAAAACAATTAGCAAATTTACTACAACTCATGTAATTCATATATATATATATATATATATATATATATATATATATATATATATATATATAACACATTTATATAGTACTACAAATTGGTGATTCACATGAAACATATCCATGCAATCGAACGCAACATAATTTGTAACATGAAATATATCCAAATATTAATCGCAATTAATTACATATAGAACAAATCCATATAACATTAAAGTTTGGATGAAACGAATTCATAGTAAAGCTCGCAAATTATATAAAACGTATTCATATAATATTGCAAATTTAATTTCATGAAACAGATTCTTAAAATAATCAAATATACTATGTATGGAACTTGCTCATGTAAAACTTAACGAATCATTTTTGTTAACTACAACAATGACAGAACATTAACTGATTTATAATTGCTCATGTTTTTGCATTAAATCATGAAGCATATTCATGTGACGGGATATTATATAAAACATCTTTATATAATATAACTTATGAAACACATTCATTTACCGTTCAAGGGGATCTTTATATCACATAGATATTTATTGAGTTCGAGTAAAACAAATTTACATCATACACACTAATTTTATATACGAAACGAATTCATACAACTTCAACCCAATAAATCGATAACAAGTCACTGGGTCAATAAAATGTCAAGCTGATGCATATACAAAACGAATTTATATATGACATTAAACATATTAATGTTTTATAATGAATTCACGCATAACTAATTCACAACCTTAATTCAGCAAATGAATTAACTGCATGAAACTTTATTAACTTGAATATCATTATAATTCAATTAAATTCATGCCATGACTAATGATAATAATTAAACAATAATGATTGAAAAATAATTCAGCCTAAAATAGTCGAAAATAGTCTGACCCATATCATTGAAACGTGACAAGAAGCAAACCGGCCCAAAAAGAAAAACGCTTCAAAACCAAAACTTGGGTCAAAAAAAAGGGCCCACTGAAACAGGCCTTCCCTTTTCTTTTTATTTGATGATTTAGCCCAAATAAGGAGGGGTTTTAAGGGCCTTAACTCTCTCTATACTCCCTCCCACCCGAGTGCCCTCTCTCTCCTCAGTCTGCTTCCCGAGTCCTCTCTCTTTCTCTCTTCTTCTCGGTGTCCCTCTGATTTCGAACTCTCTCCACCTTCCTCGACCCGCCATGGCCAAGGGCACGAAGCTCCTTTCTAGCCTCTGGCTGTTGTGACCATGGCAGTCCCCACGGCCCTTTTTCGGTTTGTTTCAACGGTGCCCAAATGATGTTCGGCCGCCGCCCCCACCGGTGCTAAAAGTGCTCATAGCCTTCGATCCACACCAACCCGATGAGAACCAACACCATCACCGTATAGATCGGCCGAAACTGAGTCTGGTGATGCCGCCCATGCATCCAACGCGCCACTGAGGCGGCGGCGCGTGGGTACACGTGCCTTCAAGGACAGCGGTTTTCGCGGGCTTTTTGTTTTTATGGTTGTGTAGATCGGCGTATGTGGGTGGCGAACCGAGGAAGAAGGAAGCAAAACTTACCTTCGTTGGCGGCGCGTGACACACACACGCCACCCCTCGCGGTCTTCTCTGATGGGTAAACATGGTTTCCTTTTCTCTCACCCCGGCCCCTCCTATTTCCTTTTTTTTAGTTGTGGCTAATTGTCAGTTTCAGTCACCGAGGCTCCGTCGCCACCGCCACCACAAAGGCGTGAATAATGGGGCCTTTTGGGCGGCAGACCGCTAAGGTCTTAGCCGCTACCATCATCTCGATGCGTTAGGGTTTTAGAGAAAGGGGGAGAGTGGCTGTGAGGGTTAGGGTTTCGGGTTCTTCCCCTCTTTTTGTTTTTTTTTTTTTTTTGATTTGGTTATTTTACCGTGGTTAGGGGGAAACTATGCCACTGATTTATTAGTTGCACATAGTTTTGAACATGGTAGCATAATTCTAAACAACAATTAATCGAGTTTGTCATTCAAAATCAAGACTGGAACATGCTTGTATCGGATAAACTAATCAGAAAGGTTCAATCTTTGGTCAAAACAACATGCTTGGCAGAATCATCTCACATGTAATTAATTTAGGGCATAGTTGTAGGAATGAATCTGGACATGCCAAGGCTACCATTAATTTAGCTAAACTCACGATCTTTAAATTGGTTCTTGTCATTAGAATGACTTAAACATGCTACTAGAACAGTAGGGTTGCATAATTACAAAAATTAAGCAATTAATCATGTAAACAAGCATGTCTTTTAATAAGTTAGGTTTGATAGATTATCAACCAATCAATCGGGACTAATCCGAACAGTTTAGGCTCTGATACCACTGTAGGAAGAAACAAGACTTACCTGAATGCGGAAGTATACTGTCGGTAATAGTCCACGATAATATAAGAATACCAATCACGCCAATAATAATACCAAGCGGCTACTAGAGTCGCTTTAGGTTTTCACGTCCTAAACCCGAGAACCCGACGGATGGTGGCTCAGTCGTAAGAGAGAATTAGGAGAATATAAGAGATGTAATATCAGTGTCACAGCGTCTCACAAGGCTAACCCCCTTAAACCCTTTTATATAAGTTAGGGGGTAGCAAGGGTTGTCGCCCTAGGCGACTTAAGTGGCTGTCGGGTCTATTCTCATTAGGCCTATCCAACATGAACTTTATTAACACTTAGCTATGTAACTAAGGAGATGATCAAGGATTATCATGTGAACTTTCACATTTGATGTAAACTTCATTTTGGATTGGTGTTGCATTTATAATAGTTGAACTAAGAATTTGCATGTCGTACTTCCATTAGTTCCATAGTTTGGGAGATGTCAACCATATGTCTCTGAGTGGGTAGCCCATTGAGTTTGGCATTGTGATATGTATCATTGTTCGTGTTTCAATCAAGCTAGCTTTACACGTATTGAACTACTGTAATGATTGACAACTTATTGGATTAGCAACTTATGGGATTAGTAACAAGCCAACAAGGCAACAACCAATAGGTTAAAATATGTCAGAAGTGTTACACTTTACCTACTTAGTTAAAGACTTTAATGAATTATACTATGCTCATAGGTGGATTATGGTTTGCTTGTTTATCAAAGCTCTGCTAAATTGCAATAGAGGCTTTTCTTCTAGGCCTTAATAATGAAATTTAGGGAATTAGGACTACTTTTGGGTTGACTGGTTATGACTTATGAGTATGCTTTGGTTCAATTTATATTCAGGTCGGGTATACTGAGATTCGGGTTTAATTTAGGTAAAATTGAGTCGGGTAGGAATCGGATCGGTTTTGAAATGGGTACGATTCGGGTCGGGTTCGACTTGCCCATTTTCAGGTCACTTTAGTTCGAGTTTGAATTGGGTCATGTCATTTTGAGTGTGGGTCATTTAGGTTTCATGCTACAATTCGGTTTTGTTCGATGATGGATTGATTTACTTCGAGTGTTCGGGTCCAAATCGGTTCATTCCATTCTGGATGTTGGTTTGGACATGAATTCGGGTCATTCAATTCGGGTTTCAGATATCGGGTCAGTTTTGCCAGGTCTAGCTGTAAGGAATCTTATGCTGTAAGTTAATCATGCCCTATCCTCAAAAGAACATGGCCTCAGTAAGTAATGGTCAAACTATACAAAATAGGTAATTCTAAAATGGTTTGATAGTAAGTAATTGTCTTTAGATTCTCTCGTCTAAAAAATAGTGGCATATGTACAACTCATTTGATTGGACAACATTACAAATAAAGTGAGAGGCAATCTAACCAATATGGCATGACTGGAACCGAGTTGAAATTATTGAGGAAAATATAAACCAAATATAATCTGACCTGATTTTAACTCGAAATCAACACAATTTGACTATTATGTAGTGTTTAAGAACCGCCTCAATCAAATATTTAAGGTGATGGTTAAAGGCCTACGCATAGCTTTATACTCTAACACATCCCCTCATGTGATTGCCCTTTGGGCGTGAAGTATGGATGCTGCACATACTCCCCCTACTCTTGCGTAATAAATCAATATGAGGGTTGTTGAGGTTTGAAGTCGAGATCTCTCACTTATAAAGGTTGTGATGCCATATTCAAGAGTCATTTCAACCAAAAGTTTAAGCTAATGATTTAAAGTCCAAGAACAGGTTTATAATCTACCACACCGGCATCAAAAACATGTTACTTTTTATTTTTTTTGGACAAATCTACGAGATAAATCTATTATTAAATAGGTCTGCTAGCCCATTTTTCAACTCTATTTCAAATTATACTCTGGCAACTCATCTTTTCATTGGCGGATGAAGAAGAAACACATGGAGTGCCACATGTAGCAAGGGAGCGACCTGATGCATTGTGCCAATCGTGCTCAAAAGCTCCTCATAAGTTTGGTGTGACCAAATAGTTTCCCTTAAACACTTTTAATATCGATGAAAGTTCTCCATTCTACCAATTAATTATCCTCTAAAAAATAAAAAAGACGATATGGTCACACCATTCTAGATAACGGCCCGATTCGGCCATCAATTGTCAGCTGTTTAAATTAGTTATTTGCATTAACTATTTGAATTATCTGTTTCTACAAAAAAATATTTGGTAAAATTAGATTTTTCTGAGAAGGTTTTTTGTTAAAATTTTATTTGTACTCTTTCTCTACATTACTTTTTAGTGGAACATTATTTTTAATTTCTTGACTAGTTTAGTTTCTTTTCAAACAGAATTAAATTTATGTCATACATAAAAATTAATTTAGTGCTTGGAACTTTATTTCAATACTAATTCTATATATTTCGTATTCATTATTTATCTTATTTTTTTTCAATTTATATGTACTCCTGTAATGCCTATGCCTTACAAGCTTATTTCACTATTCATTTGAGGATTTTTTTTTTTTTTGTGAAATGAAATTTGTATTTTTTTTCATTTATTTTAATCTTTCATGATCTTCTCCTTTGTTTTTTACAAATTAAAATTTATAGGGATTTTAAATGATTTGATCTTCATTATTCTGTTCAAATAAAACATAATCTCAAATGTCACTACTAACTTCCATCAATCCAAAGCTACTCATCATAGCTACTCATGGCATATCTTGTAATTTTACATGACTCAGAGTAGGGTTTTTGATTTCACTAATGACATGCATTGTAATTTTAGTAAAGTATTGGGCATTCTTGCCATTTACAAAAACAACAATTTATAAAAAGCTACTCATCTTATCATTTTGTAAATTGATTTTTTTGGGCAAAAATAACTATTACAAAAAGCTATTTAACAAACATTAAGTTAGCTTTTTTGACTAGGTCAAAACAACCAAAAACCGTCCATCAAAAACTATTTTCTATCAAAAAGTCATGAAAAAGCCAACAACCAAATGCCTCCAGCATTTTGTGTACATAAGAAAATGCAATTCTTGAATGTGGCAAATCCAAATGCGCACAGGACCACCCTCCCCCCCGGGAAAAAAAACATGGAATGAAATTATCCTTGTAGAGACTCCATGTATCAGTGAGACATCCCTGTGACAAAGACAATAGAGCAAGAGAGATTTGACGCTTCTAATAGGATTTGAATTCAAATCTTTTGTTGTAAAGATATCACTTTTTGTTATAGAAGTGAATTATAATTTAATTTAATATAATACATAAAAATTAAGGTAGACATTGTTTGGATGACATTTGAGTTTACATTGTTTTTGTAAATGGACTATAGGATTTTTATGGTACCAAGAAGTGTTAATTTACGAGAGGTAACTACTAATAGGATTTTGAATTGGCAAGCAAGAGTTTTCGCCAATGCGTAATATGTCCCTGCTGTTGCTCTTACTTTTGCATGAACCTCTCTCTCTCCCTGCCGTTCTCATTCCTCCCCCAGCCTCTGTCCTCTAGTAGTCCGAGCCTCCCTACTTTCTCATTTCGGTCTCACACCCATTTTCATGCCTAGAAATTGGTTCGAATTCGGCAATGATGGTTGTAAACAATATCTAACATTATAAAATCAACAATTAATTACGAAGACATAACCCTAAAATCAACAATTAATTTTAAAGTTCTAATTTCCCATTTGATTGTCAGATCTGGAGTTGGAGACGTATAATAAAAGCAAAAGGAGAAAGAGTGTAAAGAGGGTGGTGGAGCAGACTTTTGAGCAGAAATAGCGGGAAAGTCTCCCTGTTTGGGTAGAACTTGAGATTTCTTTTTGTTTTAATGCATGGAATACATATTTATTTGCCTCTAATGGACAAAAAATTTATGGATAAAGAACAAATGTACCAATAAACTGAAATTACAAAGCATTATTATTCATGCTATCATTTATATATCCACATAAGGCGAAAATTTCTCTTACTCAAATTATTTAATTGAAATTTCTTTTGTGATAATAATATTTAGCAGTCACTGACTACTCTAATTTAAGATTAAAAGGAAATTAAATTTGTTAAGTGAGAATATAATTTGTTCATATAATTACTTTTTAAAATAAATTGGATAAAACTTTTAAATTTTTAATAAATAAGGATGGACTTCACGCAAATAATGAGTTTTATAAAATAACTTTGACAACTTTAGATGGATAAAATTTTATAATTCGTTCCTGTGACGTATGATTAAATGCAGTTAAAAATTAGTGACATTTAAGAAGCTCTTAAATGCATTTGAATAATTAACCTTGAAATTTTGATATAATTACTTTGGTTAATGTTGGTATATTTTCAGGTGTATGATAATGAATTACTATATATGTCATACGAGAAATCAATTAACAATAACTGTCACATACAAGCTCGTATGATTCTTATTTTAGATCATTATTCAAAAGTTTTGATTTTGGTAGTTGATTTTTGCCCCTTATTTCAACAAGCAAAATGATAAATGCCTTGCTATAAGACACTTAAAAAGTGTCTTATTTTCGTTTAAAATATATATTATTATGCATTAAATCAGAATAAATGGTATGATTAAATAGTGGCAGGATGTCAAAACCCAAAAATTGTGTGAAATTATCCTTTTTATACATAATTGTTCATATTTACAAAATTACACATATAATATGTCTTCGCGAATGAAATTGATCTGATTGGGGTATCAATTTTTATTTGTTGGTGTAACTGCAAATATTAAAGTTTTACAAGTCATAATAAGTTATAATTATTAAAAATTTGGAAATTTTAAATCATAAAATGCATTAATTTGAGTTAAGACAGGACATTTAAGAGTGTCTTACAGCAAGGCACATATCAT
>JAKOGI010002852.1:25000-81543 GCA_029747015.1 Carnegiea gigantea
AATTATCCACAATTGTTTTCGATATATAGGTGGATCAATTAAACTAATTAAAATCAGATAGATTCATGGGATCATCATTGTCATTTTGGAAGTCCTGCTCATCATCAGTGTCTAAGTTGATTTGGTTGAAAGAACCTGAGCTTTGCCCCTTAAGAAATCTCAAAACTGTTTTCATAATATGCTCTGTATTCCTCTGTTTCTTGGCAATTTGACTTATGGCCTCTGCTTGCTTGATAATACTCTGATTGAGGAGTTGTGCTTGCTCTCTTGGATCACAGTACTCAGCTAATGGATGGCATGCAACCACTATTGTGGCTGATTTCTTTAACTTGACTCCCTCAGTACCAAAATCATATACACGACCTTTTTTATCTAGATTTTCTTGAAGGCAAAACTCTTCTGGGGCCATGGGGGTAGTTGAGACTCCCATTGAGTTGTAATTTGAGTGTACTCCTCGCATTTCTTGTGGTGCTCCTCCTAAAAGTTGTCAAAAATAGAACTATTACATACTAAGGCGATAATCGTAATATATGAATAATGTCGAAATAAAATGTGTCAAACTTACATTTTTTTTTTTTTGTGGATTTCTTATCAACAAATACTTTGTCTTTGGGCTTGCAGTGAGTGTCCTTACACATTTCTTAATATGTGGGTTCCCTACCTAACGCTTTAGTCTACAAAAAAGAAAATGTTAATACATACATACATAGATACATACATACATACATATATATATACACACACACACACACATACACACATTGAATATCAGAAATACACTTATTAATAAGCTAATACTTAACAGACGCCTCTTCCTTTCACTAAATAAATTGAGCCACACGTATGTAACGAAAAACCAAGGCCTTCTAGATCACTTAATCTATTCTTTTTATTTTGTTGACTTAATTTCTTAAACTTGTCATCCTCACTCCATTGCTTAAGCATCTCATTCCAAACACTAGGTGATAACCACTTTGGCTTTTTGTTGTACTTCCTAACATATCCAAGAATGTCTTTAATCCGAGTTGCACCTCTGTACTCAAAGTTACGCCGTATGTGAATTTCATTATCTGGATGCCAGTAGCAGTATTTTTGTGACAAAGTTCAGGTATTTTAATAAATAGAGTGAACAATTTAATGACGTCATTCAAATTTATTGTACAGAAAACCAACCTTGAACTCATTAAACCATATGTCTTGCTGCGATTTCGGAACATCCCCCCATGTGGTCCAAGGATGTGGGTATTTACCAACAAAGCTGTCAACAATTTTCTAAATTACACCCTGGTATGGAACAAAACTAAGTACAAAAATAGAATCGTTAAAATTAATTATCACAGGCTTGAAAAATAATGATCGGCGATGAAGAAAATTCATAATGAACTTACATATCGCCGTTAGGTTGCAAATAAATCTTATTATTTGTGCTTACAGCTTCACTACCAGGTGTAAGACTTTGTCTATCTCTTCCTACTCCTTTATTTTGGACCCCTTCATTTTGGACTGAGTGGCTTGGCATTCTAGGCTGACCAACATTCTGATTACTGTTGTCATATGGACTAATAGTGCCAAATTATTGATAAATCAATGGAGTAGCAGAAGTGCAACCGATGTAAGGATTATTGGGTTGGACAGGTGTATTTTCACGTATACTTTGCATGAAATGCATCGCATGTAGCTGGTCCATACCCATACCGAAAAAAGGTGACTACATATGTGGTTGCTCGTTGATGCTACCAAAATAATTTCTAAACGGCTGGGTTAAGTCAAGGAATCCAAACATTCCACTAAAGGTGTTTGTTTCATTGTTTTTAGCTGGATCATTCTGTGGGGTCGATTGTGGTGCTCTTCTACCTGCACTACTCCTAATTTTTCGACCTCGATCACATTTAGCAATTCCTCCAAACATCTAACAAATAAGAACAACATAGACACAAAATACAGCGGCGCAAACATTGATAGTATTTTCATTGAAAAATTACATTAAACAAAGAAACTTTCAACAACTGAATTGGAATAAATGTGTCAAACACATATAATTGTTTTTCCTAGCTTGAAATTACAAATAAAGTATGCACACATGCATAAACATCCATACAACTAAAAGATTAAATCAACCATTTTGGGACACATTGTCATCATCGTCACCATCACTTTGCAATGTCATATCTCCTTTATGATCATCATTAGTGTGTTCACCTTCATCCTCTAATTCACCTTCTTCATCCTTCTCATAGTCATCATCATCATGCTCACCATCCTCATCATGATCATCACCCAAATTATGTCCAGCAACATCATCAACTTGTGCAGTTTCATCAACTAACATTATGGCTATTACCTCATCTACATTCATGGTTGTCATTCCTAACTATTGATAGGCAAGCTCCAAACTATCCTTATCTTTAGGGGCACCCCGAGATTTGTTCAATATAGCTACCCACCAATTTGCTTTTCCCAGTATCTCCTTAAGGCACTTAAGGTATACCATTTAGGTTGCAGTATCAGCAAATATGAATGGGTCAAACTTTCTGTATCTTCGATTATGATTAACCTCAGGATAGGGGACAAATTAGGATAATGTAGCCCTCGAGGAACATTCAGGTCAAACCACGCACAATTAAAAAGTGCACATTTTTTAATTGGTTCCTCGGTGAATTCAACACGAATAATTTCATGCAGTATGCCATAATTATCCTGTGATACTTCATCACCTTCGCCTACTCCTTTGACACACACGCCACAGTTATATGTGGCTTTACCTTTACTCCTAGCCTTGGTATGAAATCAAAAACCATTCACTTTATACCCAAGAAAAATTCCACCACCATAAGAGGTCCATGAGATAAGTTCACCAAAAAATTTTACGTCTCATTATCAAACACCTGGTAAGAATTGACCTATGAGGAAAAAAATACATTATTCTTTTTAGAGTTAAAAAAAATGTTTTATAAGAATTGAAGAATTATTATGAAAAATTACTTGCATTATACTCAAACCACTGTGCAAAATTTGACTCAATAAATAAGTCAACTTTCACATCACTCGTGCTCGGATTACGACTGCGGAATTGATGTCTGAGCCAACAGTATTTAAAGATTTATTTAATTACTCAACTATTTAAGTAATGAAATGAAACTTTCAACAACTGATAAACTTGCTCTAAATACGGTTGCACTTCATCACAATTCAGTAAGATGTGAAGGTAAGCGACAAGATACTCTAGCCCAGTAAGATATCTTTTTTCTTAATTTCCAAATAGAGTACCCTTATGATTGAACACCGAAAGAGTTGGCATTTGTGATTTGGATTGTCGCATACTCTCATTATGCCTAATTCTTTGGCAATGCTAGCTTGACTGAAAATAATACTCAACAAAATGTTTAATCTCAAATGCTAAGTATGCATGAACGATGGATGCCTCTACACGAGCTTTGTTATTTGCTGTAGGATTCATCTAGCTAAAATACCTCTCAAAAGGATACATCCATCGATATCGAATAGGACCACTCAACAAAACTTCCTCTACTAAATGAATGGGCAAATGTCCCATGACATTCCAAAATCTAGGAGGGAAAATTATCTCCAATTTACAAAGAATTACAACAATGTTGTTGTTCATCTCTTCAAGGATGCTAACATGTAACTCACTGGAGCATAGGGTTATGAAGAATTCACTCAACTCGACGAAGGGTCCCAAAACATCTTTCAGAAGAGCAACAATGGCTACTGGAAGAAAATTCTCCAAAAACACATAATGATTATGACTTTTCATATTTTGAAACTTTGTGTTAGATGAATCAACCCAATTTTTCACATTAGAATAATAACCATCAGGCACATGAACCTCCCACAACCATTTGCAACCAAGCCTCTTTTGAGTTAATGAAAGTGCAAACTTGACTTTTGGCTTACACAATCTATCAGTGGATCCTCTTGTAGCTAAGTTTAACTCTTGTCTGCTGATAAGTGCTTAAGGTATACATCATTTTAGGGCTATTTTGCCACATTTCTATGAGAATTGTGCGCTTTAAGTCATAATCTATACTTCTATTCTTGGTTTTATGCTTCGGTATGATTGTTTGATGTGTTTGCAGGATTTTAGACCTTTTTACCCAATATTTGACCCTTATTAGATGTATTTTAACCTCCCCCATGGACACCCATGTGATGCTACGTCCATGGAGCAAGAAAAGAGCAGAAAATTAGTTCCAATCAAGACCACAGTCATACCGTGGTGCCTGCCACGGACCGTGATGAAGTGTGAAGCTGTTGCCTCTTCATTTTCCTTCAGCTGTATGGCTGAAACAATCCAAGTTTTTCTGTAAAAGGGCATCATTCGGCAGCAATGCAAAGAAAGCTTAGATAGCATAGTTCATTTTCTTTCTCAAATTTTCTCTTTTTAGTTAAGATTTTTAGTTTGGTTACTGTTTTAGTGAGAAATCTTGAGTGTAAGTGTTTGATTTTGTTCTTTTTAGTCATTTAATCTTTAATCATGTGTAAGTGGTTTATTTTGTCTAGGGATTTAGTAGTTTATGAAAGTGTAGTTGCATCATATTTTAATCTATAGAATTGTGCTTATTTTATGATTAGTTTAATTTTGTTCTATCAAGTGACTATCATGTTGTGAGTGAATTTTTGCCCAAAGTTTGCTTGCACAGTTGAAACAATTGAGGGAAAAACTGAAAGGTGATATTTAATTATTATACTGCTTGATAAGACTTGACATAATGTCATCTCAAAAGAGAGATTTGTATCTTAGGTGGACATAAAGTGTAATCAAAGATATTCAACTGGAATTAAGACAAATTAGTTTAAAAGATCGACTTTTGCTTAATTTAGACAAATTTGGTTGATTCCGAAAGAATAGACTAAATTTTTAGAGCGATTGCAATTTGTCGAGATTAACCGATTAGAGAAAAGTACATGCTTATCATTTTGATCCAATCAACTTTCGTAACTACATGAATTTCTAGGCATTTTCCCTTAATTGATTTTAAATTAGTGAATTAGAAGTTGTTAAACCGAGACCTCTTGAATTAGAATTTTATTTAACATATTTTGATAGACAAAGTTCGATAGATTACATTGGTCCTTAAGGAGCGATCTTTCTATCGTACTATGACTACCCATGCAGTAGTGGTCAAGTTTTTGGCGCCGTTGCTAGGGACTCAATTTGTTAACTATTGAGTTAGTATTACGAAAGTGACTAAGTATTTTATTGCTTTTTACTTCTATTTTCCTTTTATTTTCTTGTTTGATTGCGCTAGTAGTATTGGTGATAGTGCTTACAGGAATTTTTTCCATTTATGCAAAGTCCAATTTTTTACGAACCTAATCCCGAGGTGGAAAGGACTTTTGCTTAAGGAGGAAGAAGCAAAGGACTGAGCAACAAAGATGCGCGGTAATAAGGAATCCAACAAGCATGAAAGGAGGAGGAGGTGATCAAAGAAGGACACTTCGAGATTTCATTATCCCTGGAGCTCAAAGGATCACCTCATGCGTCATTTGTCCTACTATTGATGCCAACAATTTCGAGCTCAAACAGGCACCCATCTCCATGGTGCAATAATCCCAGTTTGGAGGAATTCCTTTGGAAGACCCGAATCTGCACCTCTCGGTCTTTTTAGAGGTATGCGATACGTTGAAGTTTAATGGAGTCTCCACTGATGCCATCCGATTGTATTTATTTCCCTTCTCGTTGTGAGATAAAGCAAGGGCTTGGTTACACTCTTTGCCATCGGGGTATATTACCACTTGGGATGAGTTAACAAGAGCGTTTCTCACCAAGTTTTTCTCTCCGAGCAAGACAACTAACTTAAGGAATCAAATCATCAACTTTACGCAAAAAGATGAAGAGACGCTCTACAAAGCTTGGGAGCGGTTTAAAGATTTGCTATGCTTATGCCCCCATCATGGTCATCAACCTTCGATGATTATCCAAGCTTTTTATAATGATGTGACCCAACCTATAAGGCTCACTATGATGCGGCGGCAGGACGTACCTTGATGAACAAAACTGAGGATGAAGCCTATAACTTAATTGAGGAAATGACACTTAACAATTTCCAATGGTCCATCGAATGAAGCCAACCCAAACGGCTTAAAAGTAAGGTTGAAGTTGATGCGCTTACTTTGCTTACTTTGCTTTCTACTAAAGTAGATGTTGTGACCCAAAGATTGGATCGAATGAATGTTAATACTGTGAATTATAATGCCCTTTCCCCTTGTGAAATTTATGGTTCTGTTGAGCATGTGACTTTGAATTGTTAAGTTGAGAGCCTTTTTTCCAAGAACCTAGTGAAGTTAACTATATTCAAAACTTCAACCTAAGGCTAGCCAATGACCCTTACTCTAGTACCTACAATCCAGGTTGGAAGAATCATTCGAATTTCTCATATAGGTCTTATCTAAGCCCTTCGAATATGCCTCCAATAAATGCCGCACCACCCAATTTTCAAAGGCCTCCTTTCCCGTCTTAAGTACCCCAAAAGTCTAATTTAGAAGTAATGATGGAAAGTATGCTTATGGCACAAGAAAAGGATGAGTATATTAAGCAATTAGGCTCAAAGGTTGATGTACTTACAACTCACAATAAGATCTTGGAAGCCTAGATTTCCCAACAAGCTGGCCTTTCATCTATGTCCCCAGATAGACTTCCTAATAAGCACGAACCTAACTCTCATGAACAATGTAATTGTGTTGCCTTAAAGGAAGAAGTAGAGGACTTTATTGACCCTGAGGATATACCAATGGAAGAGAGTTGGAAAATAACCATGGCTGGAAGTAAGGAGAGGAATGATGGTCGAAGACTGCCATAATGATAGAGAACGACACTATAGAGATCCTCATAATTTTTTCACCTAAGCTCCCTAACCTGGGTAGTTTTTCTATCCCCTACATTGTGGGAAAGGTAGAAATTACGAGAGCTTTATGTGATCTAGGTGGAAGCGTCAGTATAGTGTGATATTCTTTGTATCATAAGCTTCACCTAGGACCATTATAAGCCACACCCTTTTCATTACAATTAGCAAACAGTTCTGAGATGCAACCCACAGGTGGATTGGATAATGTGGTAGTCAATATAGAAGATATTTGGGTGTTAGAGGACTTGATCATAGTTGATATGCTTGAGACTGATGATGCTCAAATTATCCTTGGCCAGCCCATTTTGGCTGCAGCTGGTTGCCACATTGATGTAAGAAAGAGTCGCATAACTTTTGAGGTGGAAGGACGCTATGCTATGTTTTGTGATGTGAAGGAGAAAGTTGGTTCTCCTAATTCTTCTCTATTGGATGAGTTTCCCACTTCCCTTGAGATTGATGTAGAGGATGTCTTGAATTATGAAGATTCTCTTAACTTTGACTGGATTTCTCATGAGGACCCCAACCAAAGGTATGATAAGGTGGAGTTTGCCGCTCTTACACTGCCTAATAAGCCCAGGGTTGAGGCCCATGTTTCTAATGAGTCTTCTATGAGCGAATATTATAGGTTTTCCAAGCTATTCCCTCTTTGCCCCCTATGAAAGGATTGGATGCAGATTTTGATTTGGGATTTGAACAAGTTAATAGTATCCCATCTGATGAGCTACGAGTGCACTTTATTTTGTATGCTGATACTGCATTATGGTGTAAATTGATGAAGATGAAGGACCTTCAACCTGAGCTTTTGCGATGGTACCTTCGACGAAAAAAGTTTGACTTTGTGGTCTGTGATAAAGCCAATATCTGTACACTTACTAATCCGAAACAAATATAGAAGAAGGACCAAGCTCTTGACCTTAAAAAAGGGCTTCTTGGGAGGCAGCCTAAGCCTTTTTTCTTTTCCTTAGCTTGATTTTCATTATTTTTGTAGTTTTTTAATTAAAAAGAAAAAAATAAAAAAATAAAAAGAATGAGAGAAACAAAAAAAGAGAAAAATAAGAGTAGAATAAAGAGTTTGTGGGGGGAAAAAAAGAGAAGTAACAAAAAAAAAAAGAATAAGAAAATAGATGGAAAATATTTTGCACCACGACTAGGATACTCAGCATTGCGACCATGGGGTGTCAACCTAGAAAAATTGAAAAAAACAGAGTCAACAAACACCACGGGCGGACCTTTGGTGAACTTCACGGTCCATGGTGACCTGCTACGGCCCACGGACTAGGTTTTTGACTGTGGTGCTTCCTAATTTTTCCTCACACTTCATCTTCTTCACGACTCTCTCTCTCTACCTCCATGTTCTCTCTCTAAACCTCCATAACTACAACCTTCAGTCTTACCTCATTTCTTCTCAATTTTCACCCATTTGTCCCAAATTCATCCTTTTTCACTTAACCTTTCCTCTTTCCACCCAAATTTCATCTCTTTCTTTTTCTTGTTCTTCTTCAAACGCATCTCACTTTACTCATAGACCATACCCATCTTTTTCTCTCCCTTCTTCTTCTTCTTTTTACCTGATTTCTTTATTTTTCTTCTTCAAATTTTCTTATTTAGGTTTTAGTTTTGGTTTTTGTTTCATTTTTCAACAATTACACCCACCAAGAGACAAAGGAGTCTAAAGGAGGTCGGATCCTCAAGTTGAGCATGAAACCAACCTCAAAGGACATCCCAAATCTCCACTAATGCGCAAGCTCAAGGTAACATTCCTCACTCCCTTGGTTTAACGAATCCTGATCATGTTGCTAGATATAATTGTTTCAATGAACGCATGGTTGTGGCAGCTAGATACTATGATGAGGAATTGTTAGTTTGATTAGGAACGTTAGATGAAATTCATTGGTTATTTGCATGAGGTAGTATGAAACACTTGTACCGGAGCCCGACCCTAGAGTTCCTGAGTACACTCCATGTCGAGGTCGTTAGAGGCCCTCAATGTCAAACCGGGTACATATCATTTTATTTGCAGGGATAATTTTACGAGTTGAACTTAGGTACCTTTAATAGTATATTTAGTTTTCTACCTAGTATGGATTTACCAAACCGCCAAGTCCCCCGGGAATTTAATCTGAATGCATTTTGAGGTGAACTTTTAGGGAGTGTTAGCTACAGCACTAGTTCATCGAAGTGCATTCATATTAAAAATCCTTGCATTAGAGTACCTCAACATATCTTGGCTTGTTGTTTCTTTGCTCGGGAAGATAGTCTGAATGTCTCTAGATTATCTGAGTTATACTTTATGTCTTCTATACTTGACAGTGTCTAGCTTGACCCCGATTCATTTTTGGCCACATAATTGTATAGTGCTACTGTTAGCACTAAAGGTAGGATAGTCATAGGTGGTATTGTCACTACTATCGCTAGATTTTTGGGTATTAAGTCCAAGATTAAGGATAGAATTTCTGGGTCCGAGCGCCTTGATCAAGCTACTTTTGGAATTATGAATTTTTACGAAGTTGAGGCTGGGTATTTATGTTGGATTTACTTTGGTAACCGACTTTTGCTGCTTCCCAATGTCAATCAAACTACCCTACTTCATCGAGCTAACCTTTATTAGGTACCTGGTGATGAATAGGTTGTTTAACCTATACCCCATCGTCGAGCCCCTCGTTCTTGTCAAGTAGAACCTAATTCTTCCTCTCAACCACCCCCTCCTGACTACACTGACCTCTAAGACACCATTAGATTCATTCAAGAGGAGCAGGTTTTCCTTCAAGCATTTGTTGCTTTTGAGAGTGGCGGTCTTTGGGACTTAGTCCGAGAGTGCCACGATGAGCTTCATGGGATGCTTGCTACTCATACCCAATATTTTTAGGGCTATAGGGCATGTCTAGAGACCTGGTAGGATTGGCATATCTCTTATCGCCAACCACCCCATCCTCCTCCACCACCTCCTTTTTGATTGCTTTGTGCTACTGTCATTCCCTTTTTTAACTGTGCGCCCACATTGAGGGCAATGTATGATTCAAGCATGTGGGAGTTAGTAGTTAGATTTTGCGTCTGATGCCTGAATTGATTTGGTGTGCTTGTACTTTGCTTATATTGTTTGCGATAGTTTTGGAGTTTTTGTTTTAGATTTTAGTTTTGTTTTACAGTATTTTAGTAGTGCATTTAGTTTTTTTTTCATTGTAGGTTGCATTTTAGTTTTTCTTGGCATTTTAGTTTGCATTGTTATTAAGAGTATGCATGTTTATAGAAAAGAAAGAAACAATATAAAAAATCGAAAAGAAAGAGAAAAAAGCAAAAATCCTTTGATAATGATCTTTTTAGATTTAGTAGACGTAGCCAGTGTTTAATTTGATCATTTGATTCGCCCACATTGTGCATAAAATGTTTGAGAATGAGTTTGTGAAAATGGGATCCATGTTTTGACCATATATTGAGTGCGAGTTGATTACCGCATGAGTCTTTACATGAATTTTAGCGTGTGTTTACAAATGAGCTAGTTATAACCTTGGTAGATGTCCTATGAGGTTTTGAACTTTTAGAGACTATTTATCAATCTAGCCTCATATTTCTTTCATGTGTGACTCTTTCTTGGCATCATTTCTCTAGAACTTGCTTTGATTCTCATTCAAGATTACATTTTGCGTATGCATTTAGGCAATGTGATTGATGCATTTTTCTTTAATTTGTTAAACCCAACGACCAAATAGCCACCTTTGTTGTATATTATATCCCTTGCTAGCTCCTTTGAGCTTATATCCATTTTTCTTGATTTGAACCTTCTATTATAGCCTAGGCCAAACGATTATCTTTCCCTTAAGCCAAGACTAGAAGAGCATTTCATTCTTTTGCATCAAGCTTGATAGGGCACAAGTAAGGTGGATTATTCTCATTTAGTGGGCTTTGGTTATTTGTTGAAGGGATGTGAGATCTTGATAAATCCGGTTGTCTAATTGTACAAAGTTTAGAGAAGATTTGGAATTTAAAGTTTGTTATGAATTTTCCTTGACAAACTCATTTGAAAAAAAAAAAAGAAAAAAACAAAACAATAAAAAATAAATGAAAAAGAAATGTGAAAAAAAAAAAGAAAGAATGTGTTAACCTCGTTAGAATTGTAAATTCTTGTGATTGTTAACTTTTTCTCTCTTCAATTGGGGATGCATTTTGTTGATAAATTACAATGGTCTAGAGGGATGTAGTATGATGCATTAGAATCGTTTAGCTCTTTGTGTGTGGCTTCTAGCTCCTCATTTTCAAAATAGTTGTTCCCCTCTTACCTTTACCCGTAGCCCAATTACAATCCTATGAAAGTCCTTATGATTGTCTAATGTATTTGCAATTTAGTGAAGGCGAGTTTGAGAATCTTGTCAAGTTTATGGTAGATTTGATTCTAAGAAATGAGAATTGAGGGAACCTTTATATATGTATACATTTTTAAATACATGAGTAATGAGTGCCACACAACTATAGTAAGGTCCTACCAGCCTTGCTACCCTCACTTGTTTCATATATTAATTGACTATCTTTGATGATTTGGGGGGATTGCTTCAAGTTTGACATTGTGGTCTATCAAGTTTTTTTTTGAAAATTTCATTCCTAATCTGTTTGCTAAATGATTTTTGTATCATTTTGGGCTATCTTTGGATCAGCTTTACTAGTGAAATTTTACTTATATCTATCCTGAGGAGGTTGTATATATTTTTGGTTTTAACATAGCTTGATGACAAGTAATAGTTTAAACATGGAGGAGTTTGACAAGAGCTTACAGCATGCATCATTTTAGGGCTATTTTGCCCCATTTTTAAGAGAATTATGTACTTTAAGTCATAATCTATACTCCTATTCTCAGATTATGCTTGGGTATGGTTGTTTTATGTGTTTTGTAGGATTTTAGGCCTTTTCACCCAACACTTGACCCTCAGTGGATGTATTTTGACCTCTCCTACGGATATCCATGTGATGCTATGCTCGTGGAGCAAGAAAAGAGCAGAAAATTGGTTTCAGCCAAGACCATGGTCGGACCGTTGTGCTTGCCATGGATAGTGGTGAAGTGTGAAACTATTACCTCTTCATTTTCCTTTAACTGTGTGGCTGAAATGATCCGAGTTTTTCTATAAAAGGGCATTGTTCGGTAGCAATGCAAAGAGAGCTTAGACAGCATAGTCTATTTTCTTTCTTAAATTTTGCTCTTTTTAGTTAAGATTTTTAGTTTGGTTACTATTTTAGTGAGAAATCTTGAGTGTGAGTGTTTGATTTTGAGGCGGTTTGAAACTCTTGGTTAAAAGGCCATCTCAATCAAGCCCTTCCTCTCATATTTCACCAAAATGTTGGTTAGCTGTTTAATTTTTAATCATGTGTGAGTATTTTGTTTTGTCTAGGGATTTCGTAGTTTATGAAAGTATAGTTGGATCATGTTTTAATATATAGAATTGTGCTTATCTCATGATTGGTCTAATTTCATTCTATCAAGTGATTATCATGTTGTGAGTGGATTGTTTGCCATAGGTTGCTTGCACACTTGAAGCAATTGAGTGAAAAACTGAAAGGTGACATTTGATTGTTAACCTGCTTGATAAGACCTGACATAATGTCGTCTCAAAAGAGAGATTTCCATATTAGGAGGATGTAGAGTGTAATCGAAGATATTCAACTTGGATAAAGATAAATTAGTTTGAAAGAACAACTTTTATTTAGCTTAGGCAAATTTGGTTGATTTCGAAAGAATAGAGTAAAGTTTTGGAAAGACTGCAATTCCTCAAGATTAACTGATTAGAGAAAAGCACGTGCTTATAGTTTTGATCCAATCAACTTTTGTAACTACATGAATTCCTAGACATTTTTTCTTAATTTATTCAAAATTAGTGAATTAGTAGTTGTTAAACCGAAACCCCTTGAATTAGAATTTTACTTAACATATTTTATAGACAAAGCTTCATAGATTACAATGGTCCCTGAGGATTGATCTTTTTTTCTATACTAAGACTACGCGGGCGTGCTTGTGGTAGTGGTCATCTACTGCACAGAATAGCTATATTCATTCTTACTTTGATATCATCCTTTGTTTTTCTCAGAACATCCATCACTGTATTTATAATATTTTCATTGAAAATTTTCTCAGTATGCATAACATTAAGGTTATGTCTTAGAAGTTGATGTTCCCAAGAAGGTAATTCCCAAAAGATACTTTACTTTGTCCAGCTATGTTAATTTTACTGAAATCCTGGAATTTGAAATTCTGCCTCTATAATCACTTTAGGCAATTTAGGTGTTACATCAGATAATATTTCACCAGAAATCCTTCGAGGAGGGCCAATGTGTATGCTCTTTCCTTTACGAAAAGCAACTTTATTAGTTCTAAAACATTGATTCAAAGGCAAGAATCGACGATGGCAATTGAACTAAGATGGCTTTCATCCATGCTATAACTGGAAGGCACAATTTTGGTGCATGCAAGCCGGACATGGTAGCAACTCATGAGTACTCCAACTGGACAACATTTCATAGGCGGAAAAATAATTGATTGTCCACATCAATGTAGCATAAATCTAAATGTTTTCCCGCATGAAACATCAAATGTATCAACCCCAACATCCTATTGCATTTTCAACTCATCAATTAAGGGTTACAAGTATATATCAATTCTGTGAAGTACTTGCACCCTCTACTTCTGAATTATCATCTTCCCCATGACTTGTCTAATACCAATAATTCTTCAAAAATCCCTTTCTATATAAATGAGACTTTACAACATCAGGTGCAAAGTATCGCATATTCTTGCATTTCATGCATGAACATCAATAAACTCCATTAATTCTATAATACTTCTGATTTTGTGCAAATTCATCAAACATATTTACTCCTATCAACCACTCATTTCTAAACCCATGTCAATCAGTATTTCTCCTCTTATACATCCATTGATGATGCAACGGCCCATCCATATGCTGCTAATCTGGTTGCCTTAATTATTATATATACAACAATTAATTTCAATAAATATATTTTAGAAATCAATTTAACCATTAACCAGTGAATTATTGTAACACATCCTACAATTCACTATTTCGAAGACAAGAATGAACTTATCTATAAATATTAACATAATCTTAAAGCACATGAATAATTATAGATAAAGATAATAAAAAAGCCTGTTTTAGTTGACAAAAAACAACGCCGAGCTTGTGATAGGAACATTAACTATTGCGATTTTTTTTGATCATTCAACATTATTTCTTTTTTTTCCATCTAAAATACATAGCAAATGAGCCACCACTAACACCATTTACCAAAACAAATATTTTCCTTTCAATATACAGCCATTTAAATCAAAAATTACTTTTGCACAAAACATTTTAATAACATTTTTATTCCGTCATCCATAACTACTATTTCATTTATTCAAATGAACATACATTGAAAATTAAATTAAAGATTAAATTATTTACTATGAATTTTATATTCACTAATGACACTAATAATTAATAATTAAATATGGTTAATTACCACTTTCTATTCGCATATTCAAAAAAATAATTTACATTCACATTTAGTTCACATTTTATATTCCTATATTCCGAAAATAAATTTTCACAACATGCTAAAATACAGCAATGTAATTGAACATATATGCTGTAAAAAATAAATTTAACATAACTATTTTATTTATCAAAATACACATAATTAATCAATGGAACACAATTAAACTATTTATTTCACGTTTCATCCAAATAAACAAGCCCAAAAAATAAACAAAATCATATTAACCAAAAAATGAAATAAACATACTCAACAAATCAAATAGATTAAAAAAAAATACCCAAAATAAACATATACTTGACACACTTACCAAAAATTAATATATACAACAAATCGAATAATAAATAAAAATACTTAACAAACTTAAATCACTTACCAAAATAAAACACATTAGACATGCTTAACATATTTCAACATTTTGTAATAATTACACAATTTTTACAAATATACATACTTAATATATTTTATTCCACTCATTCAAATAAATATACTTCACAAATAAAATAAAAAATTAACATACTTCCCATCCATATTTTTCACATCCACAATTTACTAAATAAAATAAATTAAATAAACTATATACATAAGCTACAAAATTAAATTTTACAAAATTCAACAACATATACCAAATTAATATAATTTTAAAACACATATATTTCAACGAACCTACGTGGTTAGTGCTACTAACCTCTAAATACCCGAAAAAATAATCCAACTACCGGTAGAATGGGCGGCAAGAAGGCAACGGCGGTGGCACAGTAGCAGCGATGGCGACGGTGCGGTACTGTCGGCAGCGACGGCGCAGTAGCCACTACCAAAAACACCAATTAACTCAAAAATTTCAATTTTAAAGAACAAATTAACTAAAAATACACAACTTACTGGTGAATTACGAACGACGGCAACTTCCCTCATCGATCACCGGAAACAATGAAGCTTCTCCTTTCTCTTTCTTCGTTGCTCTCTCTCTCTCTCTCTCTCTGTGTTGCGCTCTCTCTCTCTCTCCCTCTTCGCGACATGGAGTTGAACAGAATGCATCGCTGAAACAATTAAAAGTCGATTTGCATTTCGGGAAAAAATTTTGCACTCCATCGGATGCCATAGCCGTCACTTTTTCCGTCAGAATGGGGCACCGTTTTTGTAGTAACCCTAAACCCTAAATGGTATAACTCTCTTTCTTTTTCTTTTTGTTTGTTTTTACTTTTTTTTTAAAGAAACCCTACGTGAAAGGCAAAAGAAAGTTCATAGATCACTTATGAAATTCAATATGTTTTATCAATAGTAAATTATCAAAATTTTGAAGGAGATAGTCTAATATAAAGGAGAAGAGCTAACACAAAAAGAAAAGAGAAGTAGATGGGGAAAAAACTAATAATCCTATTATTGTCGAATCTCTATTTGATGATGCTATTGTATAAAAAGATTAGTCAAAAGTAAAGTAATCTTAAATTAATCATAACAAATTTTGCAAGCAGGAAACATTATCATCCCAAAGCGTAAGAATTATGTTTGTTTAGGGCTTAGAGTTCTTTGTTTAATTCTTCAAATATCAAGGTTTCTACTATACCTTGTATCCTAAACTCCGAAAGTCTTAAACTCAGAACCCTAAAGCCTAAAGCCTAGCCCTAAACTCTAGCGTTTAGGCTTTTTAACCATGGCATTTTAGTATCACTTGAGTGAATTTTAAGTGATTCTTCAATCTATTTAAATGGTTTATGGTTCAGATTTTTGAGGTTTAAATTTTAGAGATTAGTATAAATGCTTAGGGCAAAAGAGAAGGATTTAGGGTATTAACTCAATGGTTCAAGAGTTTACGATTTGGGGCTTAAACTTTAGTATTTAGGACTTACAGTTAGTAGTTAGATTCTTGATTAATGTTGATTGTAACCTAGATAGTGATCCATATGTATCAACCCAGAAATCTAAATACAATTCCATGGGAAATTATGCAAAGATGTATGGAACAATTATTGTGTAATAAGGTTAGGGCTTATGGCGGAGGGTTCTCTGTTCAATTCTTCATGTACGAAGGGTTGCACTACACCTGGTACCCTAAACTCTTAAACACTAAGCCCTAAACCTAATCATAAACTCTAGGGTTTAGGCTTTTTGACTATTGGGTTCTAGCTAGCTGGCTAGCTAATATCACTTGAATAAGTAACTTTTAATTGATATTTTAATACATTTTTATGGTTTGCGGTTCAAATTTTTGAGGTTTGGTTTTTAGAGATAATCATCCATTGTTTAGGTCTTAAAGATTAAAGTATTAATGGACGGACACAACTGTTTAGGGTTTAGGGTTTATCCTTTATTTTTTAGGGTTAGTAAGATAGGGTTTAACTTTGCTTATGCTGTGTATAACAATTCATGCATTTTAACCCAAAAATGTTTATATGGATACTCAGGTTAACTTGTGAATAGCCTAAGGGTAAGCATAGTATAATAAGTTCAGGGTTTGGGCTTTAGAGTTCTTTATTCAACTCTTCAAATATTAAGGTTTAGACTACACTAGGGATGGAGCTATGTGGGTGCAAGGGTGTGAATTGACACCCCAATATTTTGGAAAAAAATCTTTAATGTTGGAATTTCTAGGGGGGAAAAAACAAAACATCTAACATATAAATATTATTTAGTTTGCATGTACAATAGGAAATGCTTGTTGGCCAATTGGAGTTAGGCTTGCCTATTTAGTGCAAAGGTCCTTTGTTTAAATCCCACTAACAACAGTTGTGTGGTTTTTTTAATTATGATATACAATGTCAGCTATATTTTCCAATTTTTTTAGATGATAACAAGTGTGCAATGCTTGCTTGTCGTGAGGTGCTTGGATTTGCTTAGGTTGGATTGGTCGTATGTTCAAGAATTGATAACGATAATTGTGTGATTTTTTTTTTAAATTATGACTTTTATCAAATTAAGATACATAATATTTTTACAATGGGGTTGACAATAACTCAAAAAGAGAATAGTAAAAAGTTTTGTCTTTAAAGATAAAATCAAGGGCAAAAATATTTATTTTTTAATTTATAATTATTTGTTGCAAGTATTGTATTTACTATAGCGATTCTAGTAAAATTTATGTCTAACAATTATGTTAATTCATAATTATTCTTTGCAAACTATTGTAACTAATCGGCGATTCTAGTCAAATTTTTGTCTTATACTTATGTTAATACCATTTTGAAAATAGCTCAATGGGAATTAATTTTGATAAACTTGTGAATAAAATTGAACTTGGGAGCTTGAAGATGAAATTTGGTTATATTGTGTCATAAAAAAAATTACGAAAGAAAATGTATTAAAAAATTAGAGTGCAAATTAGACAAATACTAGTTATATTGTATAGTATAGTTCGACACTCCAGGATTTAGACGTCGACTTCACCACTGGACTACACATTAAACCTTAAAATGCTAAACTTTTAAACCCTAAACCCTAAACTCTTAAATCCTAAAAGCCAAACCCTAAACTTGGAACACTACTTTAAAAACCTAAAGTACAAAATGTTGAACGCAAAATTCATATATGTTAAGATGTCCGTTAAACGTCACTTATGAGATACTAGAACTCTATCATTAAAAACCTAAAATCCTAGAGTTTAGTGTTAGGTTTTAGGGTTGAAGAGTTTAAGGTTTACTGTTTAGGTTTATTAACATATATAGTAAAAAGAAGTCTTCAAGATTTAGGGTTGAACCTTAAGACTTTGGTATCAACGACTAGGATTTAGGGTTCGGCACTTCAACTTTAGGGTTTGTCATACCCTTGTTCCTGACACTTCAGCCCTACGTTTAAAACCCTAAACCTTTAATATCTAAAATCTAACCCTATGCACTTAAATCCTAAACTACGAATAATTGAATCATGAACTTTAAACGTTGATGCTTGAGTTCTTACACCATAACCCAAAAATGCAATCCCAAATAGCTTTTTACGATATGTTAAATAAACCTATACACTGAACCATAACTCTTAAACATTGGGACTTAACCCTACAATGGTTTTGGATTCAACTTTTTTTACCTTAGGTTTGTTTCTTGTTTCTTTACTTCCCTTTCCATTTGGTTTTCTAATTAATGTGGAATAAGAAAAGTTGTTGTATTTATAGGTAGACCTTCGAATTATGATTAGCCCAAAAAGGACACTTACTATTTATAATTAACCTAAAAATATAGTATTCTTGAACAAAGAACTTGCACTAATTTTTTTAAAGGGGCACTCTATTTATTACTGTTTTATGGATACATAAAATCTCAATTAATGAAGCAAAATAATAAAATCGTAAACATTGTTTTTGTTTTATAGGCATTATGAAATTTTTTATTATTTCCCTTTTTGTGTACAGCTACAGTAATGACAAAATAAATGCAGGCTTTCATTTTGATTTTCTAAATTTAGTAAAAATTTAATGGACATATTCTCGAGTTATCCTCTGTAGTTATAACACATGTCTATGTTAAGATGGAAGAATTTTTCTGTCACGTGCTACGTTAACCAATACTCTAACTACTAACCCTAAACATCAAACCTAACCCTAAATCCTTAAATCATAGGATTAAACCCTAAATCCTAAATCTTAAATGTTAAACCCTAAATTGAAAAAACCTATGATGTTTACTGTATATTATTATTCACATTACTGTTCACATATGTAAGTGCACAATTTTTTTATAATATTATTTAATTTATTTTTTAAAAAAATATTTAGGAGTCCCTCACTACTATAATTACAAGAAAAATTGTGTTATTTATACCAAATCAAGTTAAGTAAGAACATAAATTCGATATATACATGAATTTACGAAGATGAATATACATGTCAAAATTCGGGGTTAACTATTTTAATTTTATACTAATCATAAGATTTTAGTTTTAAATAGAATAATAAATGGTTCCTAACACTATTATTTTAAAAAAATTTTCAGTTCAATAATTACATAATAGAATAACTTTATAAATTGAGTCCAAGACATTGAGCACTTATATATCAAATAATGTATAATTATTTTATTTTATGGTCAATTGGTAAGTTTGTGTTAAATTCTATCCACACACAAAAAAGAAAAAAATTTGCATTCAATGCGTGCCTGTGTCATGTATCTGTATGTACGTATATACAATTTATAGGGAGAGAGAGGGTAAGTCAAGTTTTTTCCCCCCTTTTTTCAGATTGCCACAACCACCACGCAAAATAACACTCTGAATCCCTAAGGAAATATTTTGGTCTCTTATAAATTCGGCCAACACTTTTTGGCATTTTTCGAATAAAGTTTTATTGTTGCAGGCCACTGAATGTCACAATCAAGCTCTAATTTATAGCTTTCCAAGCGTCACTATTTTTGAAGGTTTAAATTAAAAGTATACAGATGGTTTACAGGTGTGTCTACCTCTAACCCAATTTTTCAATTAATTCATAACTTCATATATTGAATCAGTTAGGATTGTCAAATAAGTTAGGTTAAATTATGTTCACATTCATGTCATACTTAAACAGGTTGAAAAATGCTTAATCTAAACATAATCCATTTGTTAAAAATTTTTTCCTTCACTCATTTCTTTTTTAAATGGGCCTGAAATTTAGTATTAACCTGTTTATATTAAACGAGTTAGGTTTAGGTTATTCGAATAAAGATTAATTCATTTAATATTTCAACTAAAGTATAACTGTAAAGCACTATATATAAATAATTTTTGGGGGTTCAATATATCATCATAATGCAACAATTGTCCATGATCTACGAGAACCACAACTTTGCAAATTAAACCTAGATTGGCTTGGTTGAACCCCATATTTTCATGACCATAAAAAAAGGGTAACTAGATAAATAGATAGACATATTTAACCCGCTTAATTAAATAGGTTAAATGAGTATTTTTTTGTGACTAAATGTTAACCTGACCGGGTGTTCATGGGGGATGATAGTGCAGGTCGGGTCAGCTTCTGACAGCCCTAATTGTTGATAAGCACAACACTATACATGTAGAGTTGTTTGATAATTTTAATTTTATGATTTTGTTATTTTAATAGATACATTCGTATTTTTGCTTATGTATATTTGTATTTTGCCTGAGCTTAAAAATAGACATTTCAAGCTAAGATTACGGATATGATATTTTAGTTGTCCCTGTTCTTTTTTGTCATGAACTCAAAGTTGTTGGTAACTTTTATCTATTTCGCAGGGCCATATTTTGTAATTATTAGACTTTAAAGTCACTTGATTTATTGACATTTTTATTTCTTTGCACTCTCTTTGTACAAGTCTATGTATAAAGAGTATAGCTATTTACTTTCCTACTTCTAAATCTTTTCAAATTTTACAAAACAGAATTGACATTAAAATTTGTTAATGTTGCAATGGTACTCATTTATGAGAAATTTACTATCGTTCTTTTCTTTATCGTTGAGAGTATGGATACTAATAGCATTGTATACTTAGTAGGATGAGCATTGTATTTACATTCTATACAACAATAAGAACAACTAGTTCTAGTATGGGTTCTGTTTTTGTTTGGTGTGGGGAGATTCAAATATAAATAACCTTACATCTACAAAAATTTTTGTTTGTAGAGAGATTGAGTCCAAATGATCCGCATAAAAAGGTTTTAAGAAAGAATTTAGAACTCCAAAATCATTTGATAAATAAAAGGCAATATACGTAAAAAAATAGTTAATGTAAATAATATCGATTATATATGAAAACAGCAAAGGAGGGATAAGAGTTGTAGTTTAAGTAGATAGCCACAAAGTAATAATAACTTGACCAAAGCAGTCTCCAACATGCATACCTAACTGCATCAAGCAATAGATAGGGTAATAGTATAATACTCAACACAAAACCACAGCACACCCTCGGCATACCAAACCTAAAAGAGTGGAGAAAAACGCAATCTATCTATGATATGCAAACAAAACTTGCAGGGTCATATTTTGATTTTATTAGGTTTTGTGCGAAAATGCACAAAAGAAATTAATGACCTATACTGGATTTTTTCGGATTTGGAAAATTTAGAAAAGTTCTAATTGGAAAAAAAATCGACCTCGGACAATAAAAATATGAAGCTAATTTAAAATTTGGATAAACAAATTATCACCATACCCAATTTGAGCCATCTCCGTTTAATCCTAAATTTCCACGTACAGCATTGTAAGATCTCCGGTTCATTGCTTTACTCGCCGAGTCTTTCTAAATATCTAGCATATTGCTTTATAGGTTGATTCAGTGTGAAACCAAAAATTAAAAAAAAAAAGGTTGATTCGCTGTATTTTAGCCTGGAGATTGATTCGTTGCGACAGCCCAAGAAAAAAGGTTGATTCATTGTATTTTAACTAGGAGAAATAATGGTTGTATCACTATATACACACACACATATATATATAAAAGCGTCTCTCTTTCTAATTTCTCTTCTCACCCCTTGTCTCATCATTTCCCTCTCTCATTAAAATGCCATCAATAGAAAATATCCACCTCACACTCTCTCTACTACTTTCCATCCTGCCTCTTCTCTCTTCTTCATCTCAACTCTGGCAAGACCCCATAAGGACAAAACCCTACATCATCGACTACAGAAATGGCACCATCCTGAGGGAGACCACCAACCTGCCGTCCTTTTCCCCACCCCAAATGACACTATTCTTAAATCTAAATATATCACCATCAATATCCCTTCCTATGCCTACCACCTCCGGGCCCGGGTCTTTCTCCTGGCCCAGGCCAACTCGAATCGAAGGATCCCTATCCTAGTCTACTTCCAAAGCGGCGCGTTCTGCATTGGCTCACCCTTCTCCAAAGGCGACACTATTTACATGACCCGGGTAGTCGCCAAAGCCCACGTCATCGTCCTCTCCTTAGACTACATACTCTACCTAGAGGGAGCCAATCTGGATTTGTACAACGACGCTTGGACCTTCCTCAAACCGATCACCGAGCACAAATTCAAGGCCCATTTGCCGGGATCCGACCCCTGGCTATCCCGCTTAAGAGACCTTGATAGGGTGTTCGTGAGGGGGATAGTGCTGGTGGCAACATTGCCCATCGCATGGCTATTCAAGCAGGGCTGGCCCACCTGCCCGGGTCTATCAACTTAGCCTGGGCATTTCTCGCTATGCCATACTTCCTTGGCTCGAGCCAGGTCAAATCGAAGCTCGAGACAATAACCACATCGAAAAATTTTAAGATTTGGGCCTATGTTTGTCCAAACTGTACAACCGGTATGGATGACATATATATCAATCCGGGTGGGCCAGCGGCTCCGAGCTTTCGTGGGCTTGGATGTGGGAGGACGATGATGTACGTAGCACAGGAGAATGAGCTACATGAGAGAAATGTGTGGTATTATCAATAGATCAAGGAAAGCAGGTGGTCGGGTCAGGTCGGGTGGAATTGGTTGAGGCTAAAGGAGAAAAGCATATCATCCATATTCTCAATCCCAATAGGCCGAATACTACCACTGTTAATCCAGGATGTGGCAAAAGTTAAAAGAAGGAAAAAAACTAACAAAAAAAAAGAGTGTTGTAGCAAGTCCATTGCTAGGCAAAAAAAGGGCAACAAAAGAATGTCGAGGAGTAATTTGAAGCTATTTTAAAGTTACATATTGCTTATCCAAGAAAAAGGAACATCGTATGTTTATTCTGTTATATAGAATTTCAATATTTAATTTTCATGGGTGAATGTTGAATTCCTACATTGTCAATACGGTATTCTATTTTCGACAATGCAAAAGATAAGAAAGTTACATATTCTCATTTGTGGTTACACCGAGCAAATGGGTCAATCGATTTGGGTTAAGTTCAGTTAGGGTTATATATGGGTCAATCAATTTCAGTCAGGGCTCAGGTACGTTTCGGGTTGATTTAAGTTTGGGTCAAATTTAGATGAATCTAGTTCGGATCAACTTCGGGTGAAGCTCATTCAAATCTATTTGGTCGCGGGTCATGTCAAAGTGGATTTGGGTGTGTTTTGATTGTGAATTCGGGTCAATTATGGGTCGGGTAGAAACTGAATTGGGTTAAATTTTAATTAGTTTACATTCAAGCCAGCCTAGATTTTGAATTGGGTAAATCTATGTGTAGTCTCTTACACAGGCTAGTTACCCACAGTTCACAAAGCCCAAAGTCTTGAAAGATTGTTACTAATTAGTATGCATTACTATTAATTATGTGTGAAGTGTGGGGTAAGGGGTGTTCCAAACAATGCGAAACCAATGACCCAAACCAAAAAACCTATACCTAACTCGAAAGCTTTTGTTTTAAAAAAATATTCCAGGGTTCTCGTTGCATGGATGATGTGTAGCAGAGTGGAAGAGAGACATGTGAAAGGTTGGATGGAAGTCATGCGATCTTAAGTTTATAGTATACCTCTATTCAAGTAAATAGAATTTTCATTAATAAGCTGTCTATGCTCCATTAGACAATTCCCATAGGCTACTAAGTTTGTGAAGTTGATAGTACACTTCCACCAATTGTGTGAATTATAATAGTTGTAATTAATTGGGTAACAAAATACTGGGCCTAATGGCACGCTTGGCAAAACGACCAAAAAAATGTGAAAACATAAAAAATGTGAAAACATAATTCGGATTATTAAGCAGACGAAAACCCAAACCGAAACTTTTGGGTACTTGAAATTCGAGTGCCCGAAATTATGGTTACCTGAATTGAAAATCGTTTTGGTTCGATTACCCAATCCATGAGAACCCGATATGTGTATCACTGGACTACACCATTGTCTCTATTTTTGGGTTGAAGAAAAACCCAATTTTTAAAGAGTTAATTGATTATCAATGGTTATGAATTAGTAGCGGAGTTAGGATTCTAAGTAAAAGGAGGCGAGATTAATAATACACATAATATAAATTTTAATAGTTCTAAAAATGAAGTTCGTTACTAATACATTTAAGAAAGTTATCCCCAACGAGATCTCACATTTTGAAAGTAAAGCATGATATCATCGTTCGATAGACTTTTAAAACGATCAATCTCAAAACAAATTTAATACAAATAAACAAATAATAACCAACAAATTACCCAATTCTAATTTGTAAATCCTCAATCAAGAAAGGCAAAACTCTAATTTTTTAACGATGGGTAAATATCAAAATTAACCACTTATTCAACACAACTTCAACAACAATTAGTAAATTAAACTAAACATAAACGAGCAAGCAATTGCAAAAAAAATTAGCTCAACTTTAAATCTTCAACCAAGAAGACAATTAGGTAAAAATTATCATTTTTTAATTCATGAATCATGAGCAATTCACTAAGTTAATCAATTATTTGACAGGAATCTAACCAAAATTAGTAAAATAAACATAATTATTTACAAAACAACAAAACTAAAAACAAAAATTGAGAATTTTTGAGAATTACCTCAAATTGGGATTTGAGAATTAGGAGGAGCACCGAGGAGGACTGGAGGCGGCGGCACAAGTGGCAGTGGCCGGCCGATGGGCGGCAGCACTAGTGGCGGCGAGCCGGCGACTGGGAGAGAGTGAGAGAGAGAGAGATAGAGAGTGCGTGGTAGGTTAGTGGGTGGCTCAGTACTTCAGTGTAACTGTGTGAGTGAGGGTAGAAAAGTCGACTGAGAGTTATGAAAATTTTGAAACAAAAATTGAAAAAAGTAAAAGGCACTTCCCAAAAAAAAAAAAAAATACAGAAAAGGCGAAACAAAGAGTCAAACCAGGGACCTCTCACCTAAAGCAAGTGGCAATCACCACCTTACTATGTGCTCATATGATGCATACTTATAAACTAATTGATATATATCTATTTTTCTTATCCACAAAAATATCTCACATCCATTAGACAATTCCCATAGGCTACTAAGTTTGTGAAGTTGATAGTGCACTTCAACCAATTGTCTGAATTATAATAGTTGTAATTGGGTAACAAAATATTGGGCCTAATGGCACGCTTGGCAAAACGACCAAAAAAATGGTGAAAACAAAAAAATTTTAAAACATAATTCGGATTATTAAGCAGACGAAAACCCAAACTGAAACTTTTGGATGCTCAAAATTCGGGTGCCCGAAAACTTTGGCTTAGGGGATGGCGAAGCCGAAATTGTGGTTACCCAAAACGAAAATCATTTTGGTTCGTGCACCCAATCCATGAAAACCCCATATGTGGATTACTGGACTACACTACTGTCTCTGTTTTTGGGTTGAAGAAAAACCCAATTTTTTAAGAGTTAATTGATTATCAATGGTTATGAATTATTAGTCCATGAATCATGATGATGATCAATTCAAGTGAGAATGAAATTTTATGATCATGGGCTTGGTGGTTGGTTTCGTTTAGTTGTTTCAGATGGATTAGAAGGGAAAGTCGCATGAGTGAAATCAATCGTATTTAATTTGTAATAATTTAATCAATAAATTCAACCAGTTACGCATTCAAACTTATAATTGACACTAAGGTTAAAATAATGATAAGGATTAATTCAGAGGAATTTGAATTGATATGTCAGTACGTCCTACACTCATATGACCCGACTAAAACTTACTTGCACATAAAAAGGGAACTTGGAATAGTTAACACAAAGTGTATTAACCAATATTTAATTTAACTAACCAATTGAACTTATTTTGGACCTAAATTTGACTCTAAATTTAAATAAATCCAAATTGACTTATGCAAAGTTGAATTAATATGATTCCAATTTAATATATTTACACAAAAAAATGAAAATTTTCAGAGATAAGACTGAGTGCCATTGTCTCGTATCAATGTAGTTTAATCTACCTATTCAATTGACTCATACCTATATTTGATTCTAAATTTAAAATAAAGCATAATTAATTTACAGAAATCCGAACCAGCACGATGCAAATTGAATGTATTTGTATAGATTAAGAGATCAAAAACTGTGAGGAATAAACTAAGTGAAATTTCCCCATACCTAACAGTAATCTTATTGATCAAGAGCTGTACTTTAAGTAGATAGCTGCAAAATAATCATAACTTAACCAAAGCAGTCTCCAATACGCATGCCTAACTGCATCAAGCGCTAGATCGGATAATACTCAACACATAACCGCAGTACTCCCTTGGCATACCAAACCTAAAAGATAGAAAAAACGTAATCTATCGATGATCTGCAACACAAAACTTGTAGGCTCACATTGATTTTATTAGACTTTATACGAAAATTCACACAATAAATTGATGACTGATACCTGATTTTTTTTCTATCCGGACAATCTAGACAAGGACGAATTCGAATCAAAAATTGAACTTGGACAATACAAATATGATATTAATTTAAAATTTGGAGGAACAAATTATGACCATACTCAAACTCCCTTTAACCTTAAATTTCCATGTACAGCCTTTCGAGATATCTGGTTCAGTGCTTTATTCGCTGAGTCTTTCCAAATATCTAGTTTATTGCTTTATAGGTTGATTCGTTGAAACTATTCAAAAAAAGAAGGTTGATTCACTGCATTTTAGCCTGGAGATTGATTCATTGTGACACCCCCAAAAAAAAAAAAAAGTTGAGTCGTTGTATTTTAGGTTGGATAAATAATAGTTATATATTCATTATATATATATATTATATATATATATATATATATATATATATATATATATATATATATAATATTATATATATATATATATATATATATATATATATATATAAGTGTTTTTTTCTAATTTCTCTTCTCTCCCCGTATGTCATCACTTCCCTCCCACATTAAAATGCCATCAATAGCAAATCTCCACCTCGCACTCTCTCTACTACTTTCCATTCTACCTCTTCTCTCTTCTTCATCTCAACTATAGCAAGGGCCCATCAAGATCAAACCTACATCATCGACTACAGAAACGGCACCATCTTGAGGGACACCACTAACCTCCCCTCCTTTTTCCCACCCCCAAATGACACTTTTGTCCAATCTAAAGACATCACTGTCAACATTGCTTCATATGCCTGCCACCTCCCAGCCCTGATCTTTCTCCCGGCCCAGCCGGACTCGAATCGAAGGATCCCTATCCTGTTCTACTTCCATGGTAGCGCGTTCTGGATTGGCTCACCCTTCTCCAAAGGTGACACTGTTTACATGGCACGGGAGGCCACCAAAGCCCACGTCATCGCCCTGTCCTTAGACTACATACTCCACACGGATGGCGCCGTTCCGGATTCATACGACTCTTGGGCATTCCTCAAATGGGTCGTCGTGCACAAATTCAAGGCCCATTTGCCCAGATCTGACCCCTGGCTAGCCTGCTTAGGAGACCTTGACCGGGTATTCGTGGGGGGTGATAGTGCAGGTGGCAACATTGCCCATCGCATGGCTATTCAAGCGGGGCTGGTCCAGCTGCCCGGGCTCTGTCAAGCTAGCCGAGTCTCACTATGCCATACTTCCTTGGCCCGAGCCGGGTCGGATCGGAGCCTGAGACAATAACCACATCGAGTAATTTTAAGATATGGGCCTATGTTTATCCAAACTATACAGCCAGTGTGGATGACACGTATATCAATCCGGGTGGGCCAACGGCTCCGAGCCTTTGTAGGCTTGCATTTGGGAGGATGATGGTGTACATAGCACAGGAGAATGAGCTGCGTGAGAGAGATGTGTGGTATTATCAGCAGATCAAGGAAAGCAGGTGGTCGGGTCGGGTCGAATTGGTTGAGGCTAAAGAAGAAAAGCATGTCTTCCACATTCTCAATCCCGATAGCCTGAATACTACCAATGTTAATCCATGCGTGGCAAAGATCAGTTAAAAGAAGGAAAGAACTAACAAAAACAGAAAAAGAGTGTTGTAGCAAGTCCATTCCTAGGCTCAAAAAGGGCAACAAAAGAATGTCGAGGAGCAAGTTGAAGTTATTTTAAAGTTACATGTTGCTTATCCAAGAAAAAGGAACATTGTATGTTTATTATGTTATATAGAATTTCAACATTTAATTTTCATGGGTGAATGTTGAGTTCCTACGTTGTCAATACGTTATTCTATTTTCGACAATGCAAAAGATAAGGAAGATAAGGAAGTTACATATTCTCATTTGTGGTTAGACCTCGCAAATGGGTCAATCGATTTGGGTTAAGTTTTGTCAGGGTTATATATGGGTCGATCAATTTTAGTTCGGGTTCAGGCATGTTTCGGGTTGATTTAAGTTCGGATCAACTTTAGATGAACCAAGTTCGGGTCAACTTCGGGTGAAGCTCATTCGAATATGTTTGGTTATGGGGCAGGTCAAAGTGAATTTGGGTGTGTTTCGATTATGAGTTTGGGTCAGTTACAAGTCAGGCAGAAATTGAATTGGGTTAAATTTCAATTAGTTTACCTTCGAGCCAGGCTAGATTTTGAATAGGGTAAATCTATTTGTAGTCTCTTACATAGGCTAGTTACCCACAATTCACAAAGCCCAAAGTCTTGAAAGATTGTTACTAATTAGTATGCATTACTATTAATTATGTGCGAAGTGTGGGGTCAGGGGTGTTCCAAACAATGAGAAACCAATGAACCGAACCCAAAAAACCTAGACCTAACTCGAAAGCTTTTGTTTTAAAAAAATACTCCACGGTTCTCGGTGCATGGATGATGTGTAGCAGACTGGAAGAGAGACATGTGAATGGTTGGATGGAAGTCATGCGATCTTGAGTTTATAGTATACCTCTCTTCACGTAAATAGAATTTTCATTAATCAACTGTCTATGCTCCATTGGACAATTCCCATAGGCTACTAAGTTTGTGAAGTTGATAGTACACTTCCACCAATTGTGTGAATTATAATAGTTGTAATTGGGTAATAAAATGTTGGGCCTAATGACATGCTTGGCAAAATAACCAAAAAAAAGGTGACAACAAAAAACATGTGAAAGCATAATTTGGATTATTAAGCAGACAAAAACCCAAATCGAAACTTTTGGGTGATTGAAATTCGGGTGCTCGAAAACTTTGGCTTGGGGGATGGCAAAGTCGAAATTGTGGTTACCCGAATCGAAAATCGTTTTGGTTCGAGTACCCAATCCATAAAAACCTCGTATGTGGATTACTGGAATACACTACTGTCTCTGTTTTTGGGTTGAAGAAAAACCCAATTTTTTAGGAGTTAATTGATTATCAATGGTTATGAATTATTAGCCCATGAATCATGATGATGATCAATTCAAGTGAGAATGAACTTTTATGATCATAAGCTCATGGCCCTTGGGCTTTTAATTATGACATGGTGATTGGTTTCGTTTAGTTGTCTCAAGATGGATTAGAAGGGAAAGCCGCATGAGTAAAATCAATCGTATTTAATTTGTAATAATTTAATCAATTAATTCAACCTGTTACGTATTCAAACTTTATAATTGACACTAAATTTAAAATAATGATAAGGATTGATTCAGAGGAAGAATTGATATGTCAGTATCTCATACACTCGTGTGACCCAACTAAAATTTATTTGCACATAAAAAGGGAACTTGGGATAGTTAACACAAAGTGTATTAATCAGTATTTAATTTAACTAACCAATTGAACTTATTTTGGACCTAAATTTGACTCTAAATTTAAATAAATCCCAATTGATCTATACAAAGTTATATTAATGTGATCCCAATTTAATATATTTACACAGAAAAATGAAAATTTTCACAGATAAGACTGAGTGCCATTGGCTCGTACCAATGCAGTTTAACCTACCTATTCAATTGACTCATACCTATATTTGATTCTAAATTTAAAATAAAGCATAATTAATTTAGAGCAATCCGAACCGACACGATCTAAATTGACTGTATTTGTATAGGTTGAGAGATCGATAAACTAAGTGAAATTTACCCATACCTAACGCACAATCTAATTGATCAAGAGTTGTGCTTTAAGTAGATCGCTTCAAAACAATAATAACTTGACCAAAGCAGTCTCCAACACACATACCTAACTACATCAAACGCTAGATCGGATAATACGGAACACATAACCGCAATACTCCATTGGCATACCAAACTTAAAAGATAGAAAAAAATGTAATCTATTGATGATCTGCAACACCAAACTTCCAGAGTCATATTTTGATTTTAGTAGGTTTTATGCGAAAATTCACACAAGAAATTGATGATCAATACTCAATTTTTTCGATTCGGACAATCTAGACAAGGACGAATTTGAATCAAAATCAAAGTTGGACAATGAAAATATGAAATTAATTTAAAATTTGGTTGAACAAATTATGACCATACTCAATTTGTTCCAGCTCCCTTTAACCCTAAATTTCCATGTACAGCCTTTCGAGATCTCTAGTTCATTGCTTTATTCACTGAGTCTTGCTAGATATCTAGTTTATTGCTTTATAGGTTGATTCATTGACACCAAAAAAAAAAAAAAAGGTTGATTCGCTGTATTTTAGCCTGGAGATTGATTCATTATGACACCCAAAAAAAAAAAAAAAGTTGAGTCGTTGTATTTTTAGGTTTGATAAATAATGGGTTGTATCACTATATAATATATATATATATATATATATATATCTAGATATATATATATATATATATATATATATATATATATATATATATATATATATATATATATATATATATATATAAGCATCCTTTTTTCTAATTTCTCTTCTCTCCCCTTATCTCATCACTTCCCTCTCTCATTAAAATGCCATCAATAGCAAATCTCCACCTCACACTCTCTCTACTACTTTCCATTCTACCTCTTCTCTCTTCTTCATCCCAACTCTGGTAAGGCCCCATTGGGATCAAATCCTACATCATCGACTATAGAAACGACACCATCCTGAGGGACACCACTAACCTCCCCTCCTTTTTCCCACCCCCAAATAAGATTGTTGTCTAATCTAAAGACATCACCATCAACACCCCTTCCTATGCTCACCACCTCCCGGCCCGGATCTTTCTCCTGGGCCAGCCCACCTCGAATCGAAGGATCCCAGCCCTGGTCTATTTTCCATGGTGGTGTGTTCTGCATTGGCTCACCCTTCTCCAAAGATGACACTGTTTACATGGCCCGTGTGGCCGCCAAAGCCCACGTCATCGCCCTCTCGTTAGACTACATACTCCACCCGGATGGCGCCGTTTCGGATTCATACAACGATGATTGGACCTTGCTCAAATGGGTCACCGCGCACAACTTCAAGGACCATTTGCCCGAATTTGACCCCTGGCCAGCCCAGTTCGGAGACCTTGACTAGGTGTTTGTGGGGGGTCATAGTGCAAGTGGTAACACTGCCCATCGCATGGCGATTCAAGCAGGGCTGCCCTAGCTGCCCTGGTCTGTCATGCTAGCTGGAGCGTTTCTTGCTATGTCGTACTTCCTTTGGTCGAGTCAATTTGGATCAGAGCCCGAGACGACAACAACGTCGAGTAATTTTAAGATTTGGGCCTACGTTTGTCCAAACTGTACAGCCGGTGTGGATGACTTGTATGTCAATTCGAGTGGCCTAGGGACTTCGAGCCTTCGTGGGCTTGGATGTGGGAGGATGATGGTGTACGTAGCACAGAAGGATGAGCTGCGTGAGAGAGACGTGTGGTATTATCAGCAGTTCAAGGAAAGCGGGTAGCCGGGTTAGGTCAACTTGGTTGAGGCTAAAGGAGAAAAGCATGTCTTTCATATTCTAAATCCCGATAGCCCGAACACTACCATGTTAATCCGGGAGATGGCAAAGTTTTTGAATCCTTAATGCTGGTTTGCACGGTGCCTGTAAGTTAGTGTATGTTGAGACTCAGAAATTATATATTCAGGAGATTTTGAAAAGTTCCGTTAAAAGAAGGAAAAACCTAAAAAAAAAAAAAAAAAGAGTTTTGTAGCAAGTCCTTTCCTAGGCTCAAAAAGGGGTTCAAAAGAATGTTGATGAGCGAGTTGAAGTTATTTTAAAGTTACATATTGCTTATCTAAGAAAATGCAACATTTTATGTTTATTCTGTTATATAGAATTTGAATATTTAATTTTCACGCATGAATGTTGAATTCCTACATTGTCAATATGTTATTCTACTTTTGATAATGTAAAAGACAAGGAAGTTATATATTCTCATTTTTGGTTAGACCTAGCAAATGGGTCAATCGATTTGGGTTAAGTTCAGTTAAGGTTATATATAGGTCGATCAATTCCAGTTCGGGTTCAGGTATGTTTTGGGTTGATTTAAGTTCAAATAAAATTCTGATGGATCAAGTTCGGGTTAACTTCGAGTAAAGCTCGTTCGAATCTGTTTGGGTACGGGTCAGGTCAAAGTGGATTTAGGTGTGTTTCAAATATGAGTTCGGGTCAATCATGAGTGGGGTAGAAACTGAATCGGGTTAAATTTCAATTAGTTTACCTTCGAGCCGGCCTAGATTTTGAATTGGGTAAATCTATGGGTAGTCTCTTACACGGGCTAGTTACCATAGTCACAAAGCCCAAAGTCTTGAAAGATTGTCGCTAATTAGCATGCATTTCTATTAATTAGGTGTGGAGTGTGGAGTCAGGGGTGTTCAAAACAATCCGAAGTCAATGACCTGAACCAAAAAACCTAGACCTAACTCGAAACCTTTTATTCAAACAGAGATATTCTAGAATTCTCATTGCATGGATGATGCGTAGTAGAGTGGAAGAGAGACATGTGAAAGGTTGGATGGAAGTCATGCGATCTTAAGTTTATAATACACCTCTAATCAAGTAAATAGAATTTTCATTAATAAGTTGTCCATGCTCCATTGGGGCCATGCTCCATTGGACAATTCCCAAGGCTACTAAGTTTGTGAAGTTGATAGTAGACTTCCACCAATTGAGTAAATTATGATAGTTGTAATTGGTAACAAAATATTGGGCCCAATGGCACACTTGGCAAAACGACCAAAAAAAGTGAAAACAAAAAAAAGTGGAAAGATAATTCGGATTATAAACAGACGAAAACCCAAACAGAAACTTTTGGGTGCTCGAAACTCGGGTGTCGAAATTTTGGCTTGGGGTATAGCGAAGCCAAAATTGTGGTTACCCAAACCGAAAATCATTTTGGTTCGAGTATCCAATCCATGAAACCCTCCTTATGTGGATTACTGGACTATACTACCGTTTCTGTTTTTGTGTTGAAGAAAAACTCAATTTTTTAAGGGTTAATTGATTATCAATGACTATGAATTATTAGTCCATGAATCATGATGAAGATCAATTCAGGTGAGAATAAGCTTTTGTGATCATGGGCACATGGCCCTTGGGCTTCTAGTTATGACATGGCGATTGGTTTGGTTTAATTGTTTGAGATGGATTAGAAGGGAAAGTTGCATGAGTAAAATCAATCGTATTTAATTTGTAATGATTTAATCAATTAATTCAAACTGTGACTTATTCAAACTTATATTTGATACTAAATTTAAAATAGTGATAAGGATTGATTCAGAGGAATTTGAATTGATATGTCGATATGTCATACATTCGTATGACCCAACTCAAACTTATTTGCACATAAAAATGGAACTTGGGATAGTTAGCACAAAGCGTATTAACCAGTATTTAATTAATTTAATTGGTCAATTAAACTTATTTTCGACCTAAATTCGACTCTAAATTTAAATAAATCCAAATTGATTTATAGAAAGTTGAATTAATATGATCCAAATTTGATATATTTACACAGAAAAACTGAAATTTTTAGATATAAGTCTAACTGTCGCTGGCTCGTATCTATGTAATTTAACCTACCTATTCAATTGACTCATACCTATATTTGATTCTAAGTTTAAAATAAAGTATAATAAATTTGGAGAAATCCGAACCGACATGATCCAAATTGAATGTATTTGTATAGATTGAGAGATCAAAAGCTATGAGGTATAAACTAAGTGAAATTTACTTGTAACTAGCCCACAATCTAATTGATCAAGAGCTGTACTTTAAGTAGATAGCTGCAAAACAATAATAACTTGGCCAAAGCCGTCTCCAATATGCATACCTAACCGCATCAACCGCTAGATCGGATAATACTCAACACAAAACCGCGGCACTCCCTCGGCATACCGAACCCAAAGGGGCAGAAAAACATAACTTGTCAATGATCTGCAACACAAAACTTGCAGGGCCCTATTTTGATTTTATTAGATTTTATGCGAAAATTCACACAAGAAATTGATGACCGATACTTGATTTTTTTTCCGATTCGTACAATCTAGACAAGGCCGAATTCGAATCAAAATCGAACTCAGACAATAAAAATATAAAACTAATTTAAAATTTGGATGAACAAATTATGATCATACTCAATTTGTTCGAGCTCCCTTTAATCCTAAATTTCCATGTACAGCCTTTCAAGATCTCTGGTTTATTGCTTTATTCGCTGAGTCTTTCTAGATATCTAGTTTATTGCTTTATAGGTTGATTGGTTGACACCAAAAAAAAGAAGGTTGATTCGTTGTATTTTAGCCTAGAGATTGATTCGTTGTGACACCCAAAAAAAAAAGTTGATTCTTTGTATTTTCGCTTGGAGAAATAATGGTTATATCACTATATTATATATCTATATCTATATATATATATTATATATATATATATTATATATTATATATATATATATATATATATCTAATATATATATTATATATATATATATATATATATATCTAGAAGCGTCTTTCTTTCCAATTTTCCTTATCTCACCTTATCTCATCATTTCTCACTCTCATTAAAATGCCATCAATAGCAAATCTCCACCTCACACTCTCTCTACTTTTCCATTCTGCCTCTTCCTCTTCTTCATCTCAACTCCAACAAGACCCCATCAGGATCACACCCTACATCATCGACTACAGAAATGGCACCATCCAAAGGGACACCACCAAACACCCCCCCTTTTTCCCACCCCAAATGACACCATTGTCCAACACAAAGACATCACCATCAACATCCCTTCCCATGCCCGCAACCTCCAGGCCCAGATCTTTCTCCCAACCCAACCCAACTCGAATCGAAGGATCCCTATCCTGGTCTACTTCCATGACGGCGCGTTCTGCATTGGCTCACCCTTCTCCAAAGCCGACACTGTTTACAAGGCCCGGGTGGCCACCAAAGCCCACGTCATTGCCCTCTCCTTAAAATACATACTCTACCCAGATGGCGCCGCTCCAAATTCATACGACGCTTGGACCATCCTCAAATGGGTCGCCGCACACAAATTCAAGGCCCATTTGCCCGGATCCCACCCATGGCTAGCCCGCTACCGAGACCTTGACCGGGTGTTTAGGGGGTGATAGTGCAGGTGGTAACATTCCCATCGCATGGCAGGGCTGGACCAGCTACCCGGGTCTGTCAAGCTAGTCGGGGTATTCCTCGCTATGACGTACTTCCTTGCCTCGAACCGGGTCGGATCAGAGCCCGAGACAATAACCACGTCGAGTAATTTTAAGATATGGGCCTATGTTTGTCCAAACTGTACAGCCAGCGTGGATGACCCGTACATCAATCCAAGTGGCCCAGGGGCTCCGAGACTTCATGGGCTTGAATGTGAGAGGATGATGGTATGTATAGCACAGCAGGATGAGACGCATGAGAGAGATATATGGTATTACCAGCAGGTCAACGAAAGCGGGTGGCCGGGTCGGGTCAAATTGGTTGAGGCTAAAGGAGAAAACCACGTCTTCCATATTCCGAATCCCAATAGCCCAAATACTAACAAATTAATCTAGGACGCGACAAAATTTTTGAATGCTTAATGTTGACTTCCACGGCGCATGTAAATTAGTGAATGTTGGGAATAAGAAATTATATCTTCAAGAGATTTCGAAAAGATCACTTAAAAAAAGGAAAAAACTAAAAAAAAAAAAGTGATGTAGCAAGTCCATTCCTAGGCCAAAAAAGGGATCAAAAGAATGTCGAGGAGCAAGTTGAAGTTATTTTAAAGTTACATATTGCTTATCCAAGAAAATGCAACATTATATGTTTATTCTGTTATATAGAATTTCAATATTTAATTTTCATGAGTGAATGTTGAATTCCCACATTGTCAATATATTATTCTATTTTCGATAATGTAAAAGACAAGGAAGTTACATATTCCCATTTGTGGTTAGACCTACTAAATGGGTCAATCGATCTGGGTTAAGTTCAGCTAGGGTTATACATGGATCGATCAATTTTAGCTAGGTTCAGGTAAGTTTCGGGTTGATTTAAGTTCAAGTCAACTTCAGATAAATCAAGTTCAGATCAACTTCGAGTGAAACTCGTTCAAACCTGTTTGGGCACGGGTCAGGTCAAAGTACATTTGGGTGTGTTTCAATTATGAGTTCAAGACAACTATGAGTAGGGCAGAAACTAAATCGGGTTAAATTTCAATTAGTTTACCTTCGAGCCGACCTAGAATTTGAATTGGGTAAATCTATGAGTAGTCTCTTACACGAGATAGTTACCCACAGTTCACAAAACCCAAAGTATTGAAAGATTGTTACTAATTAGTATCCATTACTATCAATTATGCGCAGAGTGCGGAGCTAAGAGTGTTCAAAACAATCCGAAACCAATGACCCGAACCAAAAAACCTAGACCTAACTCAAAAACTTTTGGTTAAAAAAATATTCCAGAACTCTCATTGCATGGATAATGTGTAGCAAAGTGGAAGAGCGACATGTGAAAGATCAGATGGAAGCCATGCAATCTTAAGTTTACAGTATAACTCTAATCAAGTAAAAGAATTTGCATCAATAAGCTGTCGATGCTCATTGAACAATTCAAATAGGCTACCAAGTTTGTGAAGTTGATAGTACACTTCCACCAATTGAGTAAATTATAATAGTTGTAATTAGGTAACAAAATATTGGGCCTAATGGCACGCTTGGCAAAACGACAAAAAAAGGTGGAAACAAAAAAAAAAGTGAAAACATAATTCAGATTATTAAGTAGACGAAAACCCGAACCGAAACTTTTGGACGCTCAAAATTCGGGAGCCCAAAAATTTTGGCTTGGGGGATGGTTAAGCAGAAATTGTGATTACCCGAACCAAAAACCATTTTGGTTCGAGTACCCAATCCATGAAAACCTCTTCTGTGGATTACTAGACTATACTACTGTCTTCGTTTTTGGATTAAAGAAAAACCCAATTTTTGAAGGGTTCATTGATTATCAATGATTATGAATTATTAGCCCATGAATCATGATGATGATCAATTCAAGTGAGAATGAATTTTTATGATCATGGGCTCATGGCCCTTGGGCTTCTAATTATGACATGGTGATTGGTTTGGTTTAGTCATTTCAAATGGATTAGAAAGAAGAGTTGCATGAGTAAAATCAATTGCATTTAATTTGTAATAATTTAATCAATAAATTCAACTTGGTACATATTCAAACTGATATTTGGCGCTAAACTTAAAACAATGATAAGGATTGATTAAGAGGAATTTGAATTGATCCCAATTTAATATATTTACACAAAAACGGAAATCTTTAGAGATAAGACTGTGTGCAATTGGCTCGCATCTGTGTAATTTAACCTACCTATTCAATTGACTCAGACCTATATTTGATTCTAAATTTAAAATATACCATAATTAATTTAGAGAAAGCCAAGCCGATACGATCCGAATTGAATGTACTTGCATAGATTGAGAGATCAAAACCCATGAGGGATAAATAAGTGAAATTTACTCGCACCTAACCCACAATCTAATTGATCAAGAGCCGTAATTTAAGTAGATAGCTGCAAAATAATAATAACTTAACGAAAGTAGTCTCCAACATGCATACCCAACAGCAACAAGCGCTAGATCGGATAATGCACAACACAAAACCGTAGCATTCCCTCGGCATACAAAACCTAAAAGAGCAGAAAAAACGTAATCTATCGATGATATACAACACAAAACTTGGAGGGCCAAAATTTGATTTTATTAGATTTTATGCGAAAATTCACACAAGAAATTGATGACTGATACTCGATTTTTTTTAAATCGGACAATCTAGACAAGACCGAATTCGAATCAAAAATGAACTTAAGCAATAAAAATATGAAACCAATTTAAAATTTGGACAAACAAATTATGACCGCAATCAATATGTGCCAGCTCCCTTTAATACTAAATTTTTATCTACAGACTTTCGAGATCTCTAGTTCATTGCTTTATTTGCTAAGTCTTTCAAGATATCTAGTCTATTGATTTATAGATTGATTCGTTGACACCAAAAAAAAAAGGTTGATTGTTGTAATTTAGCCTGGAGATTGATTCGTTGTAACACCCAAAAAAAAAGGTTGATTCGTTGTATTTTTGCTTGGAGAAATAATGGCTATATGACTATATATATATATATATATTCAAGCGTCTTTCTTTCTAATTTCTCTTATCTCTTATCTGCCCTTATCTCATCATTTACCGCTATCATTAGAATGCCATCAATAGCAAATCTCCTCCTCACACTCTCTCTACTTTCCATTCTACCTCTTTTCTCTTCCTCATCTCAACTCCAGCAAGACCCCATCAGGATCACACCCTACATCATCGACTACAGAAATGGCACCATCCAGAGGGACACCACCAAACATCCCCCATTTTTCCCACCCCCAAATGACACCGTTGTCCAATCTAAAGACATCACCATCAAAATCCCTTCCATGCCCGCAATCTCCAGGCCCGGATGTTTCTCCCAGCCCAGCCCGACTCGAATCGAAGGATCCCTATCCTGGTCTACTTCCATGGCGGCGCGTTCTGCATTGGCTCAGCCTTCTCCAAAGGCGACACTGATTACATGACCCAGGTGGCCGCCGAAGCCCACGTCATCGCCCTCTCCTTAAACTACATACTCTACCCGGATGGCGCCGTTCCGGATTCGTACGACGACGCTTGGACCTTCCTCAAATGAGTTGCCGCGCACAAATTTGAGGCCCATTTGCCCGGATCCAACCCATGGCTAGCCCACTATGGAGACCTTGACCGGGTGTTCGTGGGGGGTGATAGTGCAGGTGGTAACATTGCCCATCGCATGGCTATTCTAGCAGGGTTGGACCAGCTGCCTGGGTCTGTCAGGCTAGCCGGGGCATTCCTCGCTATGCCGTACTTCCTTAGCTCGAACCGAGTCGGATCGGAGCCCGAGACAATAACCACGTCGAGTAATTTTAAGATATGGGAATATGTTTGTCAAAACTGTACGGCCGACGTGGATGACCCGCATATCAATCCGAGTGGCCCAGGGGCTCCGAGCCTTCGTGGGCTTGGATGTGGGAGGATGATGGTATACATAGCACAGCAGGATGAGCTGCGTGAGAGAGATGTATGGTATTATCAGCAGGTTAAGGAAAGCAGGTGGCCGGGTCGGGTCGAATTGGTTGAGGCTAAAGGAGAAGACCACGTATTCCATATTCTATATCCCAATAGCCCGAGTACTAAAAAGTTAATCCAGGATGTGACAAAGTTTTTGAATGCTTAATGTTGATTTGCACGGTGCCTGTAAGTTAGTGTATGTTGGGACTCAGAAATTATACCTTCGGGAGATTTCGAAAAGATCACTTAAAAGAAGGAAAAAGCTAAAAACAAAAGAGTGATGTAGCAAGTCCATTACTAGGCTAAAAAAGGGGATCAAAAGAATGTCGAGGAGCAAGTTGAAGTTAAGTTAAAGTTACATATGGCTTATCCAAGAAAATGCAACATTGTATGTTTATTATGTTATATAGAATTTCAATATTTAATTTTCATGAGTGAATGTTGGATTCCCATATTGTCAATATGTTATTCTATTTTCGTTAATGTAAAAGACAAGGAAGCTATATATTCTCATTTGTGGTTAGACCCACCAAATGGGTCAATAGATTTTGGGTTTAGGTATGTTTCAGTTTGGATCGATCAAGTTCGGGTCAACTTTAGTTCGTGTTAAGTTCAGTTAGGGTTATATATAGGTCGGTCAATTTTAGTTTGGGTTCAAGTAAGTTTCGAGTTGATTTAAGTTTGGGTCAACTTCAGATGAATCAAGTTCAGGTCAACTTTGGGTGAAACTCGTTTAAACCTCTTTGGGTGCGGGTCAGGTCAAAGTAGATTTGGGTGTGTTTCAATTATGGTTCAAGTCAACTATCAGTCAGGTAGAAATTGAATCGGGTTAAATTTCAATTCGTTTACCTTCGAGCCAATCTACATTTTGAATTGGGTAAATCAATGTGTAGTCTCTTACACAAGATAGTTACCCATAGTTCACAAAGCCCAATGTCTTGAAAGATTGTTTCCAATTAGTATGCATTACTATCAATTATGTGTGGAGTGTGGCGTTCGGGGTGTTCAAAACAATCCGAAACCAATGAGCCGAACCAAAAAACCTAGACCTAACTCGAAAACTTTTGTTTAAAAAAAAAAAAAATTCCAGAAGTCTCATTGCATGGATGATGTGCAGCAGAGTGGAAGCGAGACATGCGGAAGATTAGATGGAAGTCATGCGATCTTAAGTTTACAGTGTAACTCTAGTCAAGTAAAAGAATTTTCATCAATAAGCTGTCCATGCTCCATTGAGCAATTCCCATAGGCCACTAAGTTTGTGAAGTTGATAGTGCACTTCCACCAACTGAGTAAATTATAATAGTTGTAATTGGGTAACAAAATATTGGGCCTAATGGCACGCTTGGCAAAACGACAAATAAAAAGGTGGAAACAAAAAAAAAAGTGAAAACATAATTCAGATTATTAAGTAAACGAAAACCCGAACCAAAACTTTTGGACGCTCAAAATTCGGGCGTCCAAAAATTTTGGGTTGGGGGATGGTTAAGCAGAAATTGTGGTTACTCGAATCGAAAATCATTTTGGTTCGAGTACCCAATCCATGAAAACCTCTTCTGTGGATTACTGGACTCTACTACTGTCGTTGTTTTTGGGTTGAAGAAAAACCCAATTTTTGAAGGGTTTATTGATTATCAATGATTATGAATTATTAGCCCATGAATCATGATGATGATCAATTCAAGTGAGAATGAATTTTTATGAGCATGGGCTCATGGCCCTTAGGCTTCTAATTATGACATGGTGATTGGTTTGGTTTAGTCATTTCGGATGGATTAAAAAGGAGAGTTGCATGAGTAAAATCAATTGTATTTAATTTGTAATAATTTATCAATTAATTCAACTTGTTACATATTCAAACTTATATTTGGCCCTAAATTTGAAATAGCGACAAGGATTGATTAAGAGGAATTTGAATTGATCCCAATTTAATATATTTACACATAAAACGGAAATCTATAGAGATAAGATTGTGTACCATTGGCTCGTATCTGTGTAATTTAACCTACCTATTCAATTGACTCATACCTATATTTGATTCTAAATTTAAAATATACCATAATTAATTTGGAGAAATCCAAGCCGATACGATCCGAATTGAATGTACTTGCATAGATTGAGAGATCAAAAGCCGTGAGGGATTAATAAGTGAAATTTACTCATACCTAACCCACAATCTAATTGATCAAGAGTTGTACTTTAAGTAGATAGCTGCAAAATAATAATAACTTGACGAAAGTATTCTCCAACACGCGTACCTAACAGCAACAAGCGCTAGATCGGATAATGCACAACACAAAACCGTAACATTCCCTCGGCATACCAAACCTAAAAGAGCAGAAAAAACGTAATCTATCGATGATATGCAAGACAAAACTTGGTGGGCCAAAATTTGATTTTATTAGATTTTATGCGAAAATTCACAGAAGAAATTGATGACTGATACTCGATTTTTTTTGAATCGGACAATCTAGACAAGACCGAATTCGAATCAAAATTGAACTTAAGCAATAAAAACATGAAACTAATTTAAAATTTGGACAAACAAATTATGACCGTAATCAATATGTGCCAGTTCCCTTTAATACTAAATTTTTATGTACAGGCTTTCGAGATCTCTAGTTCATTGCTTTATTCGCTAAGTCTTTCAAGATATCTAGTTTATTGCTTTATAGATTGATTCGTTGACACCAAAAAAAAATGGTTGATTCTCTGTATTTTAGCCCGAAGATTGATTCGTTGTAACACCCAAAAAAAAAGGTTGATTCGTTGTATTTTTGCTTGGGGAAATAATGGTTGTATGACTATATATATATATATATATATATATATATATATATATATATATATATATATATATATATATATATATATATATATATATATATATATATATATATATTCAAGCGTCTTTCTTTCTAATTTCTCTTATCTCTTATCTGCCCTTATCTCATCATTTATCGCTATCATTAGAATGCCATCAATAGCAAATCTCCTCCTCACACTCTCTCTACTTTCCATTCTATCTCTTTTCTCTTCTTCATCTTAACTCCAGCAAGACCCCATCAGGATCACACCCTACATCATCGACTACAGAAATGGCACCATCCAGAGGGACACCACCAAACATCCCCCATTTTTCCCACCCCCAAATGACATCGTTGTCCAATCTAAAGACATCACCATCAAAATCCCTTTCCATGCCCGCAATGTCCAGGCCCGGATGTTTCTCCCATCCCAGGTCGACTCGAATCGAAGGATCCCTATCCTGGTCTACTTCCATGGCGGTGCGTTCTGCATTGGCTCAGCCTTCTCCAAAGGTGACACTGTTTACATGACCCGGGTGGCCGCCGAAGCCCACGTCATCGCCCTCTCCTTAAACTACATACTCTACCCGGATGGCGCCGTTCCGGATTCGTACGACGACGCTTGGACCTTCCTCAAATGAGTTGCTGTGCACAAATTTGAGGCTCATTTGCCCGGATCCAACCCATGGCTAGCCCACTATGGAGACCTTGACCGGGTGTTCGTGGGGGGTGATAGTGCAGGTGGTAACATTGCCCATCGCATGGCTATTCTAGCAGGGTTGGACCAGCTGCCTGGGTCTGTCAGGCTAGCCGGGGCGTTCCTGGCTATGCCGTACTTCCTTGGCTCGAACCGAGTCGGATTGGAGCTCGAGACAATAATCACGTCGAGTAATTTTAAGATATGGGCCTATGTTTGTTAAAACTGTACGGCCGATGTGGATGACCCGCATATCAATCCGAGTTGCCCAGGGGCTCCGAGCCTTCGTGGGCTTGGATGTGGGAGGATGATGGTATACATAGCACAGCAGGATGAGCTGTGTGAGAGAGATGTATGGTATTATCAGCAGGTTAAGGAAAGCAGGTGGCCGGGTTGGGTCGAATTGGTTGAGGCTAGAGGAGAAGACCACGTCTTCCATATTCTGTATCCCAATAGCTCGAGTACTAAAAAGTTAATCCAGGATGTGATAAAGTTTTTGAATGCTTAATGTTGATTTGTACGGTGCCTGTAAGTTAGTGTATGTTGGGACTCAGAAATTATATTTTCGGGAGATTTCGAAAAGATCACTTAAAAGAAGGAAAAAGCTAAAAACAAAAGAGTGATGTAGCAAGTCCATTACTAGGCTAAAAAAGGGGATCAAAAGAATGTCGATGTAAAACCCCGGAAATTCGACTTGGAAATTATGTCCAATTAGACCAACCTAGGCCCAAGTCAATGCCAATAAGTCCTCGTGAAATTCGTTTCGTCTAAAGGGGCTTCTAATAAATTTTCTCAATATATTTTTGGGAAGTTTTTAAAATCTCCAAAATTTCCCTTTCTGATTTTTTTTAAAACTCCCAATGCTACCATTACTATGGGTATATTTATTATCATTGTTATTATTATTTTATTGTTATTATCCTATTATCATTATTATTATTCAAAAAAAAGGGAACCCTAAACCCCCTTTTCAGCCGCCCCCTCTCTTTAATAATAAAAAAAAAAAAATTTGAAAGTTGGTTTTTCCCTCCTCACGTAAACCCCTTTTTTAGCCCCCAACCCTAGCCTCCCCTCCCCGCTTCTCTCTCACATCTAGCTCTCTCTCTCCCTCTCCCTCTCTCTACACCTTTGCACCGCCGCCCAGCCACTGCCCGGCCGCCCCAGTGCCGCCACACTCCACCGGCCCATCCCCCTTGTATTGGTAAGAGAAAGCCAAGTAATACATGGATTCATGCACTCCATGCATCCAAAACCCCCACTTTTAAATTTCCTTATTTTATGATTTTTAAGACCATTGTGAATGAAGATTTTGATATAACTTTCATTGTTTTCTCAGCACTTTCGGCGTTGTATTTGAACGAAAAAGGAGTTTCCCTCGAACTAGATCTGATTTCGATTAAAGGTACTAGTAACAATATTTTAATGTTGTTTTGTCTTTAGTCTCAGTAAAAGTGGGTTCCTTTGCCATGGTTGGGTCTGGGCAAGGGTCTAAAGATGTCTAATGTGTACGGGTATATTTTTGGGTAACCTGAAACGAGCAAACACCGTGCATAAAAGGGTCGAATATTTTGGACAGGATTCACACTATTTTGGCTCGACTTTGAAAATTCGGTACAATTATTCTAGTTGTCCAAAAATTTTGAAATCTTTGCAGTTTGGATTAGGATGTGAAAAGTTCGTGGGTTTTTGAATTGGACGAATCGGAGTTAAATTGACAGAGTTATGGCCGAAATACCGAACACTGTCAAAACCGAAAACTACAGGTATAGGGTGCGGTTTATGAATTTTTACACTTAATTACGTTGCGAATTTGTAGAAGTTCTGAACATGAAAGTTTTAGTAGACAAAATTACCCGTCTGGATTGGGCAAGAACATGATTTTTGGAAGTCGCGAGAAAAAGTTATGAGGATGGAAATTTAGGCTAAAAATCTGGGCAGAATCTGGGAGACAAAGTCTGGGCTGTTTTACCCTCAATTTGGAAAATTTCCATAGGCTGGTATTGATTGCCAAAAATTGTGAACTTTACTGAGTAGGAGCCTATGGATGTGCCAAATAAGATCATTTTGGAATTGGGTCATTTGGAGTAGTGTAACCTGGGTTTGGTAAAAATTTCCCGGGACTGTCCTGGAAAGGCAGTCACTGATATTTCTGAAAGAAGCAAAAATTTGAATGGGTTTGGGGTAGAACCGGGCCAAACTCTAAACATAGAAAAGATAGAGGACATTTTCAGGTTTCCAGATTGACTAATAACACTAGAATTGGATGCCGGGAACAAAAGTTATAGCTTCTGGAAGTTGGACCCAGAAACTAGCCAGCCGAACCTTAACTAAGGATAGGGTTTTGGTTGAACCAAAGTCTATGAATTTTTCTCATAAATTTGGGAGAGGCCCAAGGATGCCCTATATTAAATGTGGACTGACTATAGGCTACATGCGGGCCCAGGTGCGGAGCAGTAAATTCCTACTAAAGTAATCGAGCCCGTAAATTTATACGGTATCCAGGTAACAGTCATGCCCTAATCTTTTCCCCGTGTTGCTGAAACTATGAAAGTTTTGGAGTTCTTGTGTGGAACCTTTGGAATTTCTTTCCAATTGAATGAACACTAGCTTATAATTTGAAAGTGATCACCTGATGGGAATGGTATACTGTGTTATGTTTTGGAAGTCGGAAATTTTCCATATGATAAAAGTTGAAACTTACGCGATTGTGTTTGGAGTTCTGTATTTGCATTTTGATTTTTGTCAAGAAAAGTGTTTAAATCCGAATAAACTGAACATGTTAAGTTGACCTCCAGTAAAGAGGAAAAAGATCATTAATTGAAAAGAGCTGGATAGGGTGAGTTGAATCTGTTCGAATTGGTTGAAGGCCATAGCCTTCCCCGGGTATTAAGTGCAGGCATGTGAGCAGCCACGTGCACGGCGGAGACATGGGCTAGGTCATCGGTAACCACCCATGATGGTGGTAGGCCAGGAAAGTTAAGCGGTAACCGCCTGAGGAGCGGTAGGCCAGGAAAGAATTAAACGGCTGCGCCAGGTTAGGGCGCAGGGCATGAGACCCACTAGGGTCGCTCACCCAAAACCTTGTCTGAAACTGAAACATTATGAATGGAACTATGGAAGTGTGATTCTGAATATGATAACCAAGGAAGGTGATGATAATGGTTTGCATACTTTGAAAATGTGTTGCTGTCCCTTCCCCTAAAATATTTTTAAAATGAATTTGTATGTGTGTTTGACTGTTGGGGGTGAATGTTACTAAGTTTATCTCACTGTTACAAAATGTTTTATTTTCAGGTGATTTGGCTGTACATGGAACTGGGGACATGAGAGTAGAGCGAGGCTCGAATGCTGATCACGTTTAAAAAGAATTTTAGAAGTTGTAATAAAAATATAGCTGGCTTAAATTGCGGTGCTTAAGTTTTGTGTTTAAGATTTGGAACCATGTACGCTAAGTTTTGTTTTATAAAGACTTTGCATTAAATATCAGTTATGATATCCAGCCTGGTATTCCCAAGAAGGGAGTATGGCAGTAACACCCCATTAGGAGTTGCTGTTGGTATTCAGGTTAAATCAGTAGCAAATAAGGAATTAGAAAATTGGGGGTGTTACAAAGTGGTATCAGAGCCGACCCATAACCGTGAGCTGCGCCAGTGGATGAAGAGAACATAGGCAGTCACCTAGCGGGGCAAAGATACTGGTTGTGGACCGCCGGTCAAGAGGACTGGTAAGTCGGTCGGTTATTGAGGCACAACGAGGACGTTGTGTGCTTTAAGTGGGGGTGATTGTGACACCCCAAGTGTGGTTTAAAAGAATTGAAGTGACTACTTATATTACTAAAGGTGCACCTTTCTTTTCGGGAAGCTCATTCTTAAAAACTCCACAGTTAAGTGTGCTTGTTGGGGAGCAATCTTGGGATGGGTGACTTCCTGAAAAGTTGCCCGATTAACTGACCTGAAGGCTCGCCTAAAAGACAAAGAGTAATACTGTTTAATGACTCTAAAACTGGTAGACTTAAGGACTGCTTGGAGCATGAGTATAGGTCGGGAAGGGAGTATGCTTGTATATGTTTACCCCTTTATGTTTATATATCTGATTTGGATCTATTAATGTCTAGAATGAATGCGACTCAGCACTGTGGGTGTATGGGATGACCTTGTCACCACCAGAGATTGGGGAAGGTTCCCGGGGTCACTTTGGAGAGTCACTTGGAGCGAGTGAAAATTTTTATCCATGGGAGACTAGCTGAGGTTTCGGATGATTGTTTAAGATTCGATCATAACTAGGCCCTCTTCTTCCTTTTAACTCTTTGGGGGGACCCCTTGTGGCGTTATAAAGTTGAGGAATTTCACCCTGGGGAGAGAGCATTCATGGTCACTAGGGACTGTTTCCTATGCAAGTGGTAGCCTATGGGTTTCAACTTGAATGAACTAGTGGACCACCTAATGGATGTAGGTCCTTATGACGAACCCCCCACTCCTGACTCTGAGGATGCCGACCCACCACCACCCATTGGAGGGGACACTGAGGAAGAGGAGACTGAGAGTAAAAAGGGACTAATGACTGAGGAACCAAGAGAGGAATCTGAGAAAGGAGAAGCCCTATATGAGGACCCTGAGGAAGAACCCATTGAGGAATATCCTGAGGAAGATCCTGAGGAATATCTCGAGGAAGATCCTGAAGAAGACCCTGAGGGAGACTCGGAGGTTAGCGAGGGACAGCTGATGGGGAGTGAAGACCTAGTAGGGGACCAGGAAGACGAAGAAAGGGACCATCCCACATAGGACGAGCAAACCAGTGGCTCGGAAGACTTGGAAGAGAAAATAAACTCCATGTGGGAGAGGGCCGAGTGTGAGATAGGGGTGACCCACTGGAAGCGGGGTAGGTGTGGCCGGATGTGTAGGGGTACCTGTCCATTGGACGCCCCTGACCAGTGGAAGATGGAGGTAGCTAGGTAGTGGAATTTTTTTTTTCTTTTCCTTGGTAGAATAATTGTGGTAGTTTTTTTCTCTATTTCTTATTGAGCCCCTGGGACTGCTAAAGATGTACATTGAGATGTAATGAAACGTGTTAGTGTGGAACTCTTATATTATTGAAATGCTATATAATACAATGATTATAGTGATAATCATGAACCGTGTGAACGTGATGCCTGTCTGATGTGAACTATCTGAGCATGTAATGCGGTGGTTGTACCACATGAATGTGGTAGTATACTGAGATCGAACTCCTGTTAAATGTTGCATTATGCGCTGACATGTACTGTACGTTTGCAATTCGGTAGAACCTAGGTTGTGAACTATTAGGGAAGGAACTAAACCCGAATTGTTTTTCCAACCAGAATGGCGGGAAGCAACAACCACAACAGCGAGTCCCGAACTGGACCCCACCCTGAAACAAGGGTCCTTACAAACCAGGACATCCCTGTGGCGGCCCTAAGGGAACGACTTGAGGCTCTATGTCCTTGAAATGGGAATGGATCTCGTAGCCAGATCGATAAAACAAATCCGCCCACGGGAGCCGAACTCACCAACTTGTTGCTGCTAGAGATGTTGCAGAAGCAAGGGGAGCTACTGTAGCTCCAAAATGAACAAATCCAAAGGTTAATGGAGGTTAAGGAGGAGATGGCGGAAGAAGATAACTCTTATATGTTCAAGCGGTTTGCAAGTCATCACCCACCCGTTTACGATGGCCCCCCCGACCCCAAAACCTTCAAAGACTGGATTAGGGGGATGGAGAAGTTGTTCGATACACTCCAGTGCTCTGAGGAGTGGAAGGTAGGATTTGCGGTATTCTACCTAAAAGACAAAGCAGATTTTTGGTGGGCTACAGTACGGGAAAGACAACACGAGCTTGGGCTGGGATGGGGTAACTTTAAGGAGATGATCAAGGATCATTTCTACCCCACCTCACTCCAGAAGGCTAAGGAGAATGAATTCATACAATTGCAGCAGGGGAGCATGAGCATTCTCGAGTACACCTCCAAATTCATGGAGTTGCCGCGCTTCGCCCTAACCTTGGTAGCTGACGAGAGGCTGAAGATGAATAGGTTTGAGGCCGGGCTCAACCTAACTATCAAAGAACGAATGGAAAGAGCAATGAAGGAGCGGAGTCACTACTTCAACAAACAGAGGGGTACCAAGAGGAAGGAAGACAACCGAGGAAACTTCTAGATGCAGGAGTAGAATTGTAGACTTGCTGGGGGACAGCACCCTGGTAGTTTCAATTGAGGGGGCCTGTATCCCAACACACGGCCCAAGGTGACCTGCAACGCTCGCGGGCAGCCAAGACATTTCGCCAAAGAGTGTCGGATAGTGAAGAGATGCTTCTGCTGCGGAAGCCATCAACACCAAGTGCGAGACTGCCCACTTCCTCCACCCCCTCCCGGGCAAGGATAAGGGCAAAGTCAGGGACAGAAGCAGAACCAAGGGCAGGGGCAGCGGCAGCGGCCCCAATCTCCATACCAAAGCAGGGGAGGGCAGATGACCTATCCCAACCAGCAGAATCAAGCACCCCAGTCAGCTCAGTCCCAACCCTCTAACCAACCACCCCGGAACACTGGGGGCCGGGTGTATGTGATGCGAAAAGAGGAAGCTGCGGATACTCCGAATGTAGTGACGGGTACTTTTTCATTCTTAGCTCAGTCTGTGGACATCTTATTTGATTCGTGTGCCACACACTCATTTATGTCTGCTAAGCTAATCGAGACCTTGGGACTATACCCTACCTAAAAATCCTATCTACTAACTGCAATGCTCCCTAACGGGAAAACTACATCGTGCGAAGAGTTGTATGATGGTTATCCTATGAAAATGTATGAATATGAATTCCCGGCGAACCTGTATAAGTTCGAGTTGACAGACTTTGGGATTATCTTGGGAATGGACTGGTTAGTTAAGTACTAGGCCTAGATAGACTGTTCCAAACAAAAAATCACCCTAAGAGGGCGTAACGGAGAGAAAGTAGTGCATAGGGGCCAAAGGCCCAGGATGCGGATAAAGTTGGTGTCAGTAATGATAGCTCACAAGCTGTTAGGCGAGGGATGCGAAGGGTTCCTATGTCATGTAGTCAAAACCGAGGATGCAAGACCTTCCCTAGATGACATCCCTGTAGCGAGGGAATTCCCAGATGTGTTTTTCCATGAAGTCCCTGGTATGCCACCCCTTAGAGAGGTGGAGTTTTGCATCGACTTAACTCCTGGAGCCACCCCTATTTCCAAGGGACCTTATCGGATAGCGCCAGCTGAACTCAAGGAATTGAAGGCATAGTTGGAGGAACTTCTAGAGAAGGGTTATATTCGACCTAGTACATCTCTATGGGGAGCCCCGGTCTTATTTGTGAAGAAGAAGGATGGGATATTAAGATTGTGTATAGACTACCGGGAGTTGAATAAGATAACGGTGAAGAATCGTTATCCCCTACCCAGAATAGATGACTTATTCGACCAACTACGAGGCGTAGGGATCTTTTCCAAAATAGACCTCCGTTCGGGGTACCATCAACTCCGATACAGCTACTATGAGCTCACAGTGATGCCCTTTGGCCTCACCAACGCCCCAGTAGCATTCATGGATCTTATGAATAGGGTCTTTAAGCCCTATTTGGATAAGTTCATGGTGGTTTTCATTAACGATATGCTGATCTATTCGAGAACCCTAAATGAGCACACCCACCACTTACGGGAAGCCCTGGATGTGCTAAGGAAGAATGAGTTATATGCCAAGTTCTCAAAATGTGAGTTTTGGTTGGAGAAGGTAGCTTTTTTAGGACATATAGTGTCCAGTAAGGGAGTATCGGTGGACCCACAAAAGATTGAGACGGTGATAAATTGGCCTAGATCTAAGAACCCGACCGAAGTACGAAGCTTCTTGGGCTTGGCAGGATATTACCGTCGATTTGTCCAAGACTTTTCGAAAATTGCCACCCCGCTTACCAACCTGACCAGAAAGATTACCAAGTACGAATGGACGGAAAAATATGAAGAAGCCTTCCAGGAGCTTAAGAAGAGACTTACGAGTGCACCGATACTGGCTCTACCTACTGCGGAGCAGGACTTCGTGGTGTATAGTGATGCTTCTAGGAATGGGTTGGGGTGCGTGTTAATGCAAGATGGACGGGTAATAGCGTATGCTTCACGACAGTTGAAGGCACACGAGCGAAACTACCCGACTCACGACCTGGAGTTAGCCGCGGTCGTGTTTGCTCTCAAAATCTAGAGACATTACCTATACGGGGTTCGTTGTGAAGTATTCACCAACCACCAGAGTCTGAAATGCCTTTTCTCGCAGAAGGATCTAAATCTGAGACAGACAAGGTAGCTAGAGTTCCTAAAGGACTATGACGTCCATTTTCAGTACCACTTTAGGAAGGCTAATGTAGTGGCGGATGCGTTGAGTCGCAGGCCATATCCAATGCTGAGTTGTTTGACAACGCTTCCTAATGAGCTATGCCAAGAATTTAGAAGGTTAGAACTTAATGTGATTACTCCAGGGGCTACACCTATATTTTACGCCCTGGAGGCACAACTGACTCTCTTAGAGGAAATCCGACTAGCCCAAACCATGGACTCTCAACTGGAGTGGATAAGAGAAGAGATATTGGCGGGAAAAGTGCCCGGGTGCATAATTCATGAAGATGGTACCATACGATTCCATAATCGTGTGTGTATTCCAGCTGTAGAGGCACTCAAGAAGAAGATCCTAGATGAGGGACATAATATTCCACATTCGGTACACCTTAAGGGAAATAAGCTGTATAAGGATCTAAAACAAATGTTTTAGTGGAGTAATATGAAACAACAAGTGGCTGATTATGTGGCCAAGTGCCTGACCTACCAGCGAGTGAAGATAGAACACCAAAGACCTACGGAACTTTTACAGCTGTTGGATGTCCCTGAGTGGAAATAGGACTCTATGTCCATGGATTATCATGGGGTTGCCACTGACCCAGAGGAAGCATAATGGGATTTGGGTTATAGTAGATAGGCTCACGAAGTCGGCACATTTTATAGCCATGAGGAACACATGGACCCTGGATCAGTTAGCTCAACCCTACCTCGAGGAGATAGTACGGCTACATAGGGTACCCAGCTCCATAGTGTCGGATCGGGATACCCGATTCCAATCTAGATTTTGGCAGAAGCTGCAGGAAGCGTTCGGAGCGTTGTTACGCTTTAGTACTGCCTTTGACCCTGCAACCGATGGGCAGACCGAACGCACTATCCAAACCTTGGAAGATATACTGCGGGCTTGTGCGTTGGACTTCAAGAGCGCGATGGACGAACAACTGGCACTAATTGAGTTTTCTTACAACAGCAGCTACCACGCGAGTATTGGCATGACCCCGTACGAAGCACTATATGGGAGAAAATGCAGGACTCCGCTTTGTTGGCAAGAGATCAATGAGGCCTTGACCATTGGACCAGAGTTAATCCAAGCCACCACGGACAAAGTAAGAGTGATTCAGGAACGAATAAAGGCCGCCCAGAGCCGTCAGAAGAGTTATGCGGATCGAAGGCGTAGACCCATTGAGTTCCAGGTAGGAGACCAGGTATTTCTTCGTGTTTCCCCAACCAAGGGAGTTGCGAGGTTTAGGAAGGCAGGGAAGCTTAGCCCAAGGTATGTCGGGCCATACCCGGTCATACAGCGAATTGGGGAGGTAGCTTACCGACTGGAGCTACTGATCGGGCTTCAGATAATACATAATGTGTTCCATGTGTTGCAACTGCGGAAGTACATTCCAGATCCCTCGCACGTAATCGAACCCGAACCCATACAGCTTTAGGAAGACCTGTCATATGAGGAGCAGCCGATACAGATCTTGGACCGATGGAAAAAGCAGCTTCGTAGGAAGATAGTGCCCCTGGTGAAGATCTTTAGGGCCAACTATGAGACATCTGAGGCCACTTGGGAACCAGAGTAGGAAATGCGAGACAAATATCCTCACCTATTTCCTTAACCAGGTGCGCATCAGTTTCGACGACGAAATCCCTTAAGTGGAGTGGCATGTAAAACCTCAGAAATTAAGGTTGTGATGATGGTATGTCACGGGATAGTGAAGTTTCGGAGACGAAACTTTCTTAAGTGGGGTAGTATGTAAAACCCTGAAAATTCGACTCGGAAATTATGTCCAGTTGGACCAACCTAGGCCCAAGTCAACCCAAGTCAATGCCAATGAGTTCTCATGAAATTCGTTTCGTCTAAGGGGGCTTCTAATAAATTTTCTTAATATATTTTTGGGAAGTTTTTAAAATCTCCAAAATTTCCCTTTCTGATTTTTTTTTAAAACTCCTATTGCTACCATTGCCATGGGTATAGCTATTATCATTGTTATGATTATTTTGTTATTATTATTATCCTATTATCATTATTATTATTCAAAAAAAGGGAACCCTAAACCCCCTTTTCAGCCGCCCCCCCTTTAATAATTAAAAAAAATTTGAAAGTTGGTTTTTCCCTCCTCACGTAAACCTCTTTTTTTAGCCCCCAACCCTAACCTTCCCTCCCCACTTCTCTTCACATCTAGCTCTCTCTCTCTCCCTCTCCCTCTCTTTACACCTTTGCGCCGCTGCCCGACCACCGCCCGGCCGTCCCAGTGCCGCCACACTCCACCGGGCCATCCCCCTTGTATTGGTAAGAGAAAGCCAAGTAATACATGGATTCATACACTCCATGCATCCAAAACCCCCACTTTTAAATCTCCTTGTTTTATAATTTTTAAGACCATTGCAAATGAAGATTTTGATATGACTTTCCTTGTTTTCTCAGCATTTTCAGTGTTGAATTTGAACGAAGAGGAGTTTCCCTCGAACTAGATCCGATTTCGATTAAAGGTACTAGTGACAATATTTTAATGTTGTTTTATCTTTAGTCTCAGTAAAGGTGGGTTCCTTTGGTATGGTTGGGTCTGGGCAAAGGTCTAAGGATGTCTAACGTGTACGGATATATTTTTGGGTAACCCAAAACGAGTGAAAACCGTGCATAAAAGGGTCGAATATTTTGGACAGGATTCACACTATTTTGGCTCGACTTTGAAAATTCGGTATAATTATTCTGGTTGTCCAATGATTTTGAAAATTTTGCAGTAGTTAGGTGAGGATGTAAAAATTTCGTGGGTTTTTGAATTGGATGAAACGGAGTTACGAGCACTGTCAAAACCGAGAACTGCAGGTATAGGGTGTGGTTTTTGAATTTTTAGACTGAATTACGTTGCGAATTTGTAGAAGTGCTGGACATGAAAGTTTTAGTAGACAAAGTTACCCGTCTGGATTGGGCAAGAACGTGATTTTTGGAAGTCGGGAGAAAAAGTTATGAGGATGGAAATTTAGGCTAAAAATCTGGGCAGAATCTGGGAGATAAAGTCTGGGCTGTTTTACCCTCAATTTGAAAAATTTTCTTAGGCTGGTATTGATTGCCAAAAATTGTGAAATTTACTGACTAGGAGCCTCTGGATGTCCCAAATAAGGTCATTTTAGAATTGGGTCATTTGGAGTAGCGCAACCAGGGTTTGGTAAAAATTTCCCGGGACTGTCCTGGAAAGGTAGTCACTGACATTTCTGAAAGAAGCAAACATTTAACTGGGTTTGGGGTGGAATTGGGCCAAACTCTAAACATAGAAATGATAGAGGACGTTTTAATGTTTCCAGATTGACTAAGAACACTAAAATAGGATGTCGGGAACAAAAGTTATAGCTTCTGGAAGTTGGACCCAGAAACTGGCCAGCCGAACCTTAAAAAAGGATAGGGTTTCGGTTGAACCAAAGTCTAGGAATTTTTCTTATAAATTTCGGCGAGGCCCAAGGATGCCCTATATTAAATGTGGACTGACTATGGGCTATATGCTGGCCCAGGTGTAGAGCAGTGAATTCCTACTAAAGTAGTCAAGCCCGTAAATTTGTACGGTATTCAAGTAACAGTCATGCCCTAACCTTTCCCCGTGTTGCTGAAACTATGAATGTTTTGGAGTTCTTGTATGGAACCTTTGGTATTTCTTTCCAATTGAATGAACACTAGTTTATAATTTGAAAGTGATCACCTGATGGGAACGGTGTACTGTGTTATGTTTTGGAAGTCGGAAATTTTCCATATGATAAAAGTTGAAACTTGCTGCGATTGTGTTTGGAGTTCTGTATTTGTATTTCGATTTCTATGGAGAAAAATGTTTAAATTCGAATAAACTGAACATGTCAAGTTGACCTCCAGTAAAGAGGAAAACGATCATTAATTGAAAAGAACTGGATAGGGTGAGTTGAATCTGTTTGAATTGGTTGAAGGCCATAGCCTTCCCTGGGTATTAAGTGCATCCATGTGGGCGGCCACGTGCTCGGCAGAGACGTGGGCTAGGTCATCGGTAACCACCCATGATGGTAGTAGGCCAGGAAAGTTAAGCGGTAACCGCCTGAGGAGCGGTAGGCCAGGAAAGAGTTAAACAGCTGCGCCAAGTTAGGGCGCAGGCCATGAGACCCACTAGGGTCGCTCACCTAAAAACTTGTCTGAAACTGAAACATTATGAATGGAACTATGGAAGTGTGATTCTGAATATGATAACCAAGGAAGGTGGTGATAATGGTTTGCATGCTTTGAAAATGTGTTGCTGTCCCTTCCCCTAAAATGTTTTCAAAATGAATTTGCATGTGTGTTTGACTGTTGGGGGTGAATGTTACTGAGTTTATCTCACTGTTATAAAATATTTTGTTTTCAGGTGATTTAGCTGTACTTGAGAATGGGGACATGAGAGTAGAGTGAGGCTCGAATGCTGATCATGTTTAAAAATAATTTTAGAAGTTTTAATGAAAATATAGTTGGCTTAAATTGCGGTGCTTAAGTTTTGTGCTTAAGGTTTGGAACCATGTACGCTAAGTTTTGTTTTGTAAAGACTTTGCATTAAATATCAGTTATGATATCCAGCCTGGTATTTCCAAGAAGGAAATATGGCGGTAACACCCCATTAGGAGTCGCTGTTGGTATTCAAGTTAAATCAGTAGCAAATAAGGAATTAGAAAACTGGGGGTGTTACAGTCGAGGAGCAAGTTGAAGTTATTTTAAAGTTATATATGGCTTATCCAAGAAAATGCAACATTGTATGTTTATTCTGTTATACAGAATTTCAATATTTAATTTTCATGAGTGAATGTTGAATTCCCACATTGTCAATATGTTATTCTATTTTCGTTAATGTAAAAGACAAGGAAGTTACATATTCTCATTTGTGGTTAGACCCACCAAATGGGTCAATCGATATCGGGTTCAGGATGTTTCAGTTCGGATCGATCAATTTCAGGTCAACTTTAGTTCGTGTTGAGTTCAGTTAGGGTTATATATGGGTCGGTCAATTTTAGTTTGGGTTCAGGTAAGTTTCGGGTTGATTTAAGTTCGGTCAACTTCAGATGAATCAAGTTCAGGTCAACTTCGGGTGAAACTCGTTCAAATCTGTTTGGGTACGGGTCAGGTCAAAGTGGATTTGGGTGT
>JAKOGI010002853.1:0-5000 GCA_029747015.1 Carnegiea gigantea
ATATATATATATATATATATATATGTATATTTATATATGTATGTAAATATAAAAATATATATAAGTATAAATATAAATATATATTTATATTTATATTTATATGCATACATTTATATATATATATGTGTGTGTATATATATATATATATGTACGCATATATACATATATATATACATATATATATCTATCTATCTATCTATATATATATATTATATATATATATATATTATATATATATATATATATATTATATAATATATACTATATATATAATATGTGTGTGTGTGTGTGTGTGGTGGGTGTGTGTATATATATATATTATATATATCATATATATGTATATATATATATGTATTATATATATATCTATATATATATATATCTATTATATACGTATATACATATATATATATATATATGTACAGCCATTACATATACATATGCATACATGCATATATATATATATATATATATATATATATATATATATATTAGTATATATATATATATATTGTATATATGTACATAGGTATATAATATATATGTATAATATGTATATATATATAATATATATATATATATATATATATATACGATATATATATATATTGTATATACATACTTTTATATATATATATATATATATATATATATATATTTATATATATATAGCGTTATATAGATATATATATATATATATATATATATATAGATATGTGTGTGTGTGTGTGTGTGTGTGTGGGTGGGTGGGTGTGTGTGTGTGTGTGTATATATATATATATATATTTATATATATATATATATATATATCAAAGCTCACTACTGGGGAGGGGTTCTATGAAGTTAAGATCAGGGTATCGAATTTAACCAGCTGCGGAGCCTAGTTTTTTTTCGCTAGCTTTTTTACATCTTTTAAATATTTTTTTCCTTTTTTGTTTGTTAAACCCTTTCATTTTCTTTTTTTCCTTTTTTGCTTTGTAATTACAAATTGCAAGGATTCTTCTTGACCTATTTTTTCTTGTTACATAATTCATTGCATTTTGTTAAATAAATAATTTGTTCATATAAGTTTTGATATATTGGACTTCACCTAGAAAAAGAAAAATACAATGCGTTGTGAATGGACATCAGAGGAGTTTATGGTGCAATTGATATGTCTATGTGTGGTGGGCATTTTCATCATGGCTGAGCATCAACGTAAGATATGGTGAGCATTTTTGTCATATTTTGGTAACCTCAACACATATATTATTTGATATTAATTGTAATGTAATAATAATGATACTAAAAAGTATAAAAAAACTAAAACCGATAAAAAATTATTCATACTTATAATGCACATTGGGAATATCTGCTCCATTTACATTAACAATAATAAACTAGATTTCTCTTTTTTATTATATTCTATTCAACTAGATTTTTACAATACATGCCCAATAAAAGTTGGTGAACATTTATATTAATAATTAGGGAGTATTCAGATTATATTGGCTCAGAAATTGAATATATTCAATCAACATTTAAGATTATGCTTGGTGAACATTAGTTTCGTGCATGGTAAGTATTATCCCACATATCTCGTTTTGGGTATTAGTTATTGTAACACTCCGAACCGCATAACCACTAAATTAGCTTTAATTTAGCATAACAGAATTAGGTTTGAAATGTTACTTCCGTCCTCAAAGGGACAAGGTGACAAAACATGTCCAACATCCAATGACATCACCATGCCAAACATAGTTGAACTTAAATGCATAAGTAACCTTTACACACATATGTATAATTTCGCTCTTTTATTATACTCTATTCAACTACATGTTTACAATACATGCCCAATAAAAGTTGGTGAACATTGATAGTATATTTAGTGAGATTCAGATTATATGTGGTGAGCAATTGATTATGTTTAATAAACATTTAAGATTGTGCTCGTTGAACATTAGTTTCGTACATGGTGAGTATTATCACACATATCTCATTTTGGGTATTAGTTATTGTAACACCCCGAACCCCATAACTACTAAATTAGCTTTAATTTAGCATAATAGAATTAGGTTTGAAATGTTACTGCTGCCCTCAAAGGGACTCGGCGACAAAACATGTCCAACATCCAACGACATCACCATGCCGAACATAGTTGAACTTAAATGCATAAGTAACCCTTAAGCACATACGTATGTTGACCTTCAAATTCATACAAAGTTTATTCATTATAGTCTTATTATAAAAGTTTCTTGACATTATCACTACTTAGGAATACTCAATGGAGGCGAACCAGGTTGCAACTATGAGCCCCTAGGACTTCCGATCCAGATTGCACTCGAGCCTACGCATTACTTCTTACTTCATCCTACTTTATTCACATTAGGAACCTTACCTAAAAAACCATTACAAAACAAAGAGAAAAATGAGCAGATGCACAGTACATCCACTCCTAAACAATAAAATTAGACTTCTAATAAAAATCAACGGAGAGTACACAATTCAATTCATTTTTATTTCGAAGCACTAGGGAGAGGGAGAATGGTAAAACAACTGCTATATTTATTATTTATTATTGTCTGATTAAGCCCTTTTTATATAGATAATTATGATCGTGGGAGTTTCCTTCCTTATGCACATGCCTAAACCGATTGAGAAGTCTAATCGGTCAAAGCTAGTTGACACTTGCCCGGTTTTCAAATGTCATTACTTATGATATTCATAAGTGTAAGAATTTTGGGTGGGCTAATAGGTATTAAAAGGAAAACACACAATAAATATACCATATTAAAAGTTGTCTTGAATAGTTTATTTTGAATAAAAAGGGTTGAATTTTTATAAAGGCTTGGACGATCAACATATCTTGCAAGATGAAATACTCAATCCTATTCACTCCCAAGGATGGCTTAGCCTACTTAAAGCCAACAAATAATATAAACAATATTATAAGAAACTCAACTCCAGCTAGTGTGAGTCATACTTTTGTGGGGTCTATGAAGATCCAAATATAGGTAGTCTACCCTATGTAGACATTTTAGCCTCAAAGAGATCAATTCTAAGAGACCCATAAAAAGCTTTCTCAGGAAATCAGTTTTAAAGTTAAAAATTATAAACAAGCAAAGGGTAATATATACATGAAATACTCAAGCCAACACCTAAAATATATATATAAGCACCATACAAGCAACATCAAAATAGTATGTGAAGGATAAGTGTGGTACCTTAAACAACCATAAGTGTGATAGTAACTACTCTACTAAGATCAGACCACAACAAGCATACAAAAGTGCAGCAAGTGCAAGATACACTAATGGCGATTAAAACATAGAAACATTCCTACCTCCTTTAGAGGCCAAACGAATGATACGTATCAAGCTTCCTACAATCTACTACCTACAATCTGCCACCTTGATCCTAGACCTCCATAGACCCCTATCTTAAGCCATGGCCTCTTTTAGCCTTAAAAAAATTCATATCATATCTAATCACTTCATTCCATGTCTTCTCTGGTCATCCTCCGCCTCTCATAAATTTTGTAGGGTTAATGGTCTTACAACTTCTCATAGATGCATTGCCGCTCCTTCTTTTTAGATGATCAAACCATCCAAACCTAATCTCCCTTATCTTATCTTCTATATGTGCGACACGTACTTTGTCTCTAATCATTTCATTCATAATCCTATTGGATCTTGTATAACCACACATCCATTGAATCATCCTCATCTCTACTAGCAGTAATCTCTGCACTTAAATCTTCTTGGTTACCCAACATTCTGAGCCAACAACGCTAGACTTACTACCATACAAAAAACTTTACCTTTTAGTCCCACCTGGATCCTCTTATCACTTTATGCCCATTCTGCTTTTATACAATGGTCGATGTCTTCATCAATATTCTATGTATCTTAGATGGTCGAGTCTAGATATCTAAACTTCTCAACTCTTTTTATTAGCATACCCCATATGGTGACTTTTTCGTTGGTTGTTTCCCCTTCATTGAAACCACATTTTAAGTATTCAATCTTTGATTTGCTTACTTTAAAACCTCTAAACCCGCAGTTATGGCTCCAATGCTCTAATTTGTTATGTACACCATCCCTAATTTTATCGATAAGGACAATATCATCAGTAAATAGCGGACACCACCTGGTCTTGCATTCCGTTAGTGAACTCATCTAGAGCAATAGTGAAGAGAAATGGGCTAAAAGCTGATCCTTGATGGGACCCAATATCAATAGGAAAGTCATCAGTGCCCCATCCTAAGGTTCTAACACTCGCCTTCGCTCCATCATATATATCCTTAATAATTCGAATATACGCAGCTGATACTCCTTCTTTTGCAAGCATTTTTAAAGCACCTCATGCAGTACTCTATCATATGTTTTCTCTAAATGTTTGAACACCATGTGGAGATCCTTTTTTTTATTCCTATATAATTCCATTAACCTCCTTAAAAGATGGATTGCTTCTGTAGTTGATCCACCTGGCATAAAATCCCATTGGTTCTCTGAAATTAAGATAACCTTTCTCAACCTCCTTTCAATCACCCTTTCTAATAACTTCATAATATGACTAAACAGTTTTATACCTCCATAATTGTTGCAATTGTGGATATCCCCTTTGTTCTTATAGAGTGGGATGACAATGCTAATTCTCCATTCATAAGGCATCATCAAAGTCCTAAGAATAATATTAAATAGCTCTGCTAACCATTCTAGTCCTTCTTCCCCAAAACACTTTCATACTTCCAAAAGGATACAATCCGGGCCCATTGTTTTTCCAGTCCTTATCTTATCTAAAGCCTCTGTAACCTCATTTTTAGTGATATGATTGCAGGATCAGTAGTTTTGCTGCCCCTCATGACACACTTCCTCACACATACAGGAATTCTCATGCATGTCACCGTTAAAGAGCTTTTAAAAGTAACTTTGCGATTTACCCTTGATTTTTGCTCCATCTACTAAAATCGTACTGTTTTTTTCTTGGATGCACCTTACATTTCCTAGGTCTCTTGTTCT
>JAKOGI010002853.1:12500-60000 GCA_029747015.1 Carnegiea gigantea
CCGAACCCCATAACTACTAAATTAGCTTTAGTTTAGCATAATAGAATTAGGTTTGAAATGTTACTGCTGTCCTCAAAGGGACTAGGCGGCAAAACATGTCCAACATCCAACGACATCACCATGCCGAACAGAGTTGAACTTAAATGATAAGTAGCCTTTAAGCACATACATATGTTGACCTTCAAATTCATGCAAAGTTTACTCATTATAGTCTTATTATAAAAGTTTCTTGACATTGTCACTACTTAGGAATACTCAATGAAGGCCAACTATGTTGCAACTATGAGCCCCTAGGACTTCCGACCCAGATTGCACTCGAACCTACACATTACTTCTTACTTCATCCTACTTTATTCACATTAGGAACCTTACCTAAAAAACTATTATAAAACAAAGAGAAAAATGAGCAGATGCACAGTACATACACTCCTACACAATAAAATTAGAGTTCTAATAAAAATCGACGGAGAGCGCACAGTTCAATTCATTTTTATTTCGAAGCACTAGGGAGAGGGAGAATGGTAAAACAACTACTATATTTATTGTTTATTATTGTCTGATTAAGCACTTTTTCTATAGATAATTATGATCGTGGGAGTTTCCTTCCTTATGCACATGCCTAAACCGATTGAGAAGTCTGATCGGTCAAAGCTAGTTGACACTTGCCAGGTTTTAAAATGTCATTGCTTATGATATTCATAAGTGTAAGAATTTTGGGTGGGCTAATAGGTATTAAAAGGAAAACACACAATAAAATATTCCATATTAAAAGTTGTCTTAAGCAGTTTATTTTGAATAAAAAGGGGTGAATCTTTATAAAGGCTTGGACAATCAACATATCTTGCAAGATGCTTCCCCTTAACTACTGAATTTTACGTTGGCTTGATCGATGGTTGGAAAGACCTAAATACTATTGAAGTGGATCGTTTAAAAAAGTTATAATAATAACAAAACTTAGTTTAATATTACTTGGAGGCTGGAGTTTCAAGTTGTTGAATTCTAGAAATAACTTAGTTGCTAAAACACAACTCCATTAATGCTTCTAAATCATGGCCATCTAATTACTATTGCGTTTATTACAACTATTGTTGCAATTATTGGAGTATTCAATTTTCACGCCACAAATGAAAGAGAAAGAAACAAAATCAAACATAACATTCTTATAACCATCTATTTAGCCCATCTAGTTCTTCCTCCCTTGCACATTAATAAGAACTCTACCTATTCACTTCCTTAGCCCACACCTAACCTTCAAGGGTTATGAAAATATAACTCAAGATGTCATGGCCTAATGGAATCTATAAGCTCTATGAACTTCACTCATTTCCTAGTGTTTATAAACCCAAATAAAATAATTTCATTCTATATTATTAAATTCTTCCCAAGGATGAAACATGTTTTTTTGCCTTTCTTGTATCCAACTTTTACTTCCATACTAGGTTTTTATGTACTCCATTCCTCTCTTAAATGGGCCTTTTTCTAATCTAATGGCATTATAAAATTCCCCATCATCCATACTCTAGGCGCACTAAACACATTATTCCTATCCTTTGATCATTAATATAATCACTACATGACTTCCTAGGATCACATTATGCCAACAATACTCTTAATTTAATTAACCAAGATATGTTCACCAATTTTATATCATTCTTTGAAGAAAAAGTTTCCCTCCCTCAACTACTATGAGCCACTTTTTAACTTCATATTCACAACACAACATTTCTAAAATTAGTAGCTACAAATTCATGATATTTACATCAAAACTTTGGGACGTTTTTGCCAATTTTCCAATTCTCAAACTTATAAGTTGAAACCCTAGCCACATTCACCAACAACAATTTCTCAGTCACCACGTATTTGATAAACATTGCCCAAAATAGCAAATAAGTAGCCAAATTCAGTATAAATAACAGTATTCCAACCAACAAAATCATAACAATTAAGTTCAACAATGGTTCCGTTACTATATCAGCCACACTATAATATCAAAGTAACCAACAATAACATGATCAAACACTATGATTTACTTGCATTCACTATCATAAAGTTTAATCACAAATTGCATGCTTGGTTTTAATTGCAAGATAGGTGGGTATGAATTTACATGTGTTGGAGATTTTTATCTTGAATAATAGAGCAACGGAGCAAGGAGAAATGCAGATGGAGTCATTGGGAAAGGCAATCGATGGAGAGTCTGACGTGTAGTGGCAAAGAAGGAGAGGGGATGACATGCGACAGCTAAATGCAGTGGTGGGGGTGCTGGGGCATGAGAAGAAATAGGTAGAGGGGACTCTTTCTTTCTGCCATGATACTACTTTTGGGGGAGCAGAGAGAGTGTATTAGATGTTGGATGGGTTTATTATCAGTAGCAAGGGCTGAATTCCTCCCCCCTTTTTGTCTCTCTATTTGTTCTCTTCTATACTCAAAAAGGAGAGAGCCCATTTATCTCTTTGCTTACTAAAACAACCTAATATAAGAAGAAAATCGAATTGGGTTAAGTTTGCTACTCTAATTGGTATTCTCACCCTCAATGTTTATATTTTTTAAAAGTATTGTCTAGCATCCATAACTTAGATAAAATGAAATTCTTATCTCACTAATAAGAGATTAAAAACTAATGTCATAGTACTAACCCTCACTCCTTTATTATTTACACATTTTAAGAGATGTCAGGACGATAGGAGTTCAATGACAGCAGTCATCATTGCTTTCTTTAATCACTAATGAGGAAAGAATGAGAATTTTCAGATTTAAATGGTGGGTCTCCATCATCGCTCGAGCCCTGCGAAATATGACTTAACAATTAGCAAATTGAAGTGCATGCGCTTAGTTTACTCATTCTATTATTATTAAACAAATGTTTATTATGTTAACTATATATTTAGGATTGGGCTGCTATAGCCTTCCCCCATTAAAATAAGTTTTGTTCTTAAAACTCAAAGGTACATTTATACCCAAAGTTCACCTCAAAATAGATAGGCACATTTTTTTTCTCATGTTCTTCTTCATTTCCTATGTAGCTTACGATGAGGTATGATCGTTCACATGACCTTTACCAAGGGAACTATCTTATTGTGAAGCTATTTAATCCTAGGGTCCAGTATCCATATCGGTTGTGCCTCATAATCCAAATTTTGCGCAATGACTATGTGTTCGGGCTCTATTACGTGGCTTAGGTATGGAACATACTTCCAAAGTTGCGATATGTGAAAAATGGTGTGAACATTTTAAAATCTATAGGTAATAGCTTGTAAGCAATTGGGTTTAATATCTCTACAATTTTCATATGGTTTAATGTGCCCAGTGTTTAATTTTTAGTTAATGTTAAACCTCTTTATCCCCTTAGTGGTTTCATTTTCATTTAATGTTAGACCTATTTATCCTCTTAGTGGGTGACACCTTTAGGAAGACTTTATCTCCCACTTGAAATTGCAAAGGTCTCCTCCTTTGATCCATAACTTTACTATATGCTCTGCACTATTTTCATATGTTGTTGAATAGTTAGGTTATTTGTTATTGTTTCTTGGATCATCTCAGGCCCTATAGTGAGTGCATCATTGAGGTCACTTCAATACAATGATGTCTTGCATTTCCTTCCATATAGTGCCTCAAATGGAGCTAATTTGATAGTGGCCCAATAACTGTTGTTGTAAGAGAACTCTATTAAGTTGGAAGTCCATAACTCAAGCCCCAAGTCCATCTTCAAGGATCTAGTTGACCCTTTCTATCTAGCCACCCTTTTCAGGATAATAGGAACTACTAAAATTTAATTTAGTTTCCAATGCCCGTTGTAAGGCACCCAAAAATTGAGATTTGAATCTAGTATATGCATCCGAGACTATGTCCTTTGGTATGCCATGTGGCCTCAAGATTTTCCTTATGTATACATGTGCTAATTTATCCACTATCCAATTATCCTTAATAGGTATAAAGTATGCAGACTTAGTGAGCCGATCCACTATAGTCTAGATGGTATTCTTATTAGTAAGAGTCATGGGTAAGCCCATTATTAAGTCCATAGATGTCAAATCCCACTTGCATGAAGGTATTTCCACAGGCCTTAATTTAGCTATAAGACATTGATGCTTTGTTTACCTTTTGACACGCGAGACATTTATCCATATATTCAACCACTTCTTTCGACCAAAAGTACTTTTTCAAGTCGTCATTCATCTTTTTCCCTTTGAGATGCACTGAGTAAATGGTGTTATTAGTCCCCTATAGTATTCTCCTCTTTATTCCTTACACACAGGCGATTTTTGAATGTTAAAGCCTCATCCTCATGCAGTAAAAACCTAGGCGACTTGCCTTTTTCTATGTGTTATCTGATCTATTCTAATTCACTATTATTGGCTTATCCAGCTTAATTTCCTGAAAAATAGAGGGCTTTGCTTCTACGACTGCTATCAAGGCCTTTTTTCTTTAGTGCCTCACTAGCTCAATTCCAGCTGTTTGTAATTCTCAAGCAAGATAGGGTTGGTCAATAATTACAATATTTAGACTATGTTAGGTTTTCCTACTCAAAGTTTCTACTACTACATTATCCCTACCCAGGTTGTACTGAATAAGTAAATCATAGTCTTTTAACAACTCTAACCATCTTTTTTGCCATGAATTGAGCTCCTTCTGATTAAATAAGTACTTTAAACTCTTATAGTAAGTGTACATCTTATAGGACACTCTATGTAGTTAATGTCTCCATATTTTCATCGTAAAAACCATAATAGTTAACTCTCAAACATAGGTTAGGAAATTCTTTTTGTAAGGCTTCAACTGACGTGAAGCGTATGCTATTAACTTCCTATCTTACATCAAGACACACCTTAGCCCATTCTTTGACGTATCATTATAAATGGTATACTCCTTGCCTTCCTTAGGTAAGGTTGACACTGACGATGTAGTCAATTGCTTCTTTAATTCTTGATATGCCTACTTACATTTGTTTGACCTAGAGTTGGGAAAGTCTGATTCGACACGATAACCCGACCTGAACCCGATCTGAAGTTGCTGAGAGAAACCTGAACTCGACACGAACTGAACCGATTTCGATCTGAAGTCGATACGATTTGACCGTTTAGCATGAAAATATGTTATTTTTCAATTTTGAGTATATCTAAGCTATGTACAAGGCTGACACGAAATTGACCCGTTTATTAAATAGGTCGACCCGAACCGACCCTTTTTCCAGCTCTAGTCTGACCACTCAATTTTCATTGCTTTCTTTAACAGATTACTCAAAAGAAGGGCTATTTTTGAAAAATTTTGCACAAACCTTTGATAGTACCCTACTGTGCCAATGAGATGTCTTACTTCTATAACAATGGTTGATCCTAGTCATTCCTTTATGGCTTTTATTTTCTGCAGGTCCACTTCAACCCCTTCTTTAAACACCACATGACCTAACAATGTCACTTCATCCAACCATGACTCATGCTTTGGTAACTTGGCATACAATTGGTGCTCTCTCAATGTTTTTAGTACAATTATGAAATGCTTAGCATGCAACTTCTTATCCTTAGAGGATACTAGGATATCATCTATAAACATCACCAAAAATTTCTCTAGATATGGCCTGAAGACTTGATTCATCAAATCCATAGATACCATGGGGGCATTGATAAGCCCAGAACACATAATAATAAATTCATAATACCTATGCCTAGCCCTAAAGGTAGTTTTGGGTATATCCTCAAGCTTGATTCTAAGTGGATGGTACCATGATTGTAAATATACTCTTAAAAACACTCCATCTTCTTATAGCTGACCAAATAGATATTCAATTCCAAGTAAGGAGTACTTGTTCTTAATCGTGATTTTTTTTTCAGCCCTCTGTAATCTATGCATAGTTTCAGGGTGTCATCTTTCTTCTTTACAAACAACACTAGGGCTCTTAGGGCAAACTAATTGGCCTAATGAATCCCTTTTGTAATAATTTCCCTAGCTTCCTTATTAATTCTTTTAACTCCTATGGGGCCATTCTATAGAGTGCTTTATATGTAGGTTATGACCTAGGAAGCAACTCTATCTCAAAATCTATTCCTCTTTGGGATGACAGCCCCGACGATTCATCAAGAAATGTATTAACAAATTCACTCACTACATGTATATCCTGCATGTTTACTCCTGATGCTTCGTGCTCTATTACATAAGCATAGATAACTAGTGTACCATTACTTTAGGAGTCTCCCAGGCTTCATAAGGGTTATTACTAGGCTTTTATCTTTTATTTGTTCTCTTCAAAAGTGAACATTGTTTCCCTACTCGTCTCTTATCATAACCTTGTATACACAAATTTCGAGCCTAAAGTAAATTGCATAAGAAATCAAGAAACAAGTCCAATTTTTTTTATACTTATATCGAAGAAGGGTGTAATATCTGTATAATTGTTACAAGAATAAGTATAATAAATCCTTTGATTTGACCTCCTTGAGCAGTTGCCAATGGATTTGATCTTAAGAGAGGACCTAAGAGGTTTAATCTCAATCAAGGTATGAGTTTGACCTTCGGGAGTAGGCAACACGCATTTACAGTACTTGTTGTCTCTTCCATTGAGAACTCCCGAGCTCTTATGAGTTCGTCAAAAGGCAAACCCCTTAAATGATGGGGGGTAGTAGTCTATTAATAGAGGAACTAGAGTTAGGGTTTTCTCCTGATTATCGCCATTAAAAATAATTATTTAGTTTTTTGCATCATTTATGACACATGTCGTTTGTTAATTAATTGCAATATATATCCATTAAATATTTAATACTATGGAATGCCATAATTAATTTGAGACATGGCATGATGTAATTAATTGAAATAAAAATATTTGATTTTTCACATCGCAGGTCATGGTTGGTTAGAAAAAAATTCGGTTTCCATAAATACTCCCTTGAAAGTTAGCCGTGCCCATAATTTCTTAGTTTTTAGTTGTGGTCATGTCTCGAAACTTAAATGTTAGGCTTGATTCAAAATTTTATAGCCACCAGGTTCATGCTTTTAACTTGATATTATCTTCAACAAGAAATTTTAATCATTTTTTTTGAATTATAAATCAACTCATTAAGCACCGTAGTCAAAAGTAACTTAATAGAGCATCTTCAAATTTAATCAAATAATTTAATTGACACCCATAAGTTTGACAGGCTTGTTTCAAAATTTTTGACCTCTTGTGATGAGATCCTGTTTAGATAGTTTTCAAAATAAATTGGTAAGAGCTTTCTTTTCTCATCTTGTAATGTTTGGCAAGAGAATAAAATCTTGCAAACAAAAATGTCATCTGTTGAGATTTCCAAATATTGCATTGTGTGCAAGTTCTCTTGGACTATAAATAACACAATTCCTTTTGCCCTATAAAAACACATAATTAGAGTGTTCAATTGCACCGAAAAGAAATATGTATACTAAAACGCTTCAATGATTTAATGCTTTGTTTGTTATATTCTCATTATTGTCGTATGCTTCTTTGATGTATCCTCACTAAAAGCACTGTTTGCAATCTGAAAGAATTACATGTCCTTTTTTTTTTTAACGTCAATTTGGCAAACTCCTAAAATGCATTATTATCACTTTCTTAAAAAACATGCCCTTGTGTTTTTTTACTATTGATATTCACATATTTGTTCCCCAAATGATGATGAGATTGAGTTCGTTCATAGAGCCAATGCTCCTTCAGTAGTGACCCATCCGCAGCGCCCTTTAAGAGCTCCAAAAGGAGGAATTTCTTTCTTTAACACTGATGCTATTACAAAAAAGGTGGATAAGAATCCTGCTTGGGTGTTTGGTCAAGCCATACTCAATAAGACGTCCCCCACCTCTTTTGATGGGCTTCCTTCTCTTAAAGGTGACTTCGATGACCTTTACACCATCATCTTTCAAAGAGGCATTGACATCACTCCTTTAGAGAACAAGGTTGAAGCACATGCAACCTCAAGGCCCTGCAAGGGAGCTACTCTGGTCAAACAACCGCTGGAAAGTATGATAACTACTGCATAGAGGTGCAAGGTAAACTTGATGATTCCTCCCAATGGTCGAACATAACAAGCATTTGTTATGAAGCAATGGCAGCTAAAATCAAGCAAGTTGAATTGAGGCATGAGAAGTTACTGAAAGAGCTTTAAAGAAAGATCTCAGTTTTTAGGTAGCTGCCAGTGAGCAACTACTTTAAGAGATTGAGCAAGAAGTTATTGATTTACAGGTCAGATTGACATAATTAATGGCACTAGAGTGATGAATGCAGCCACAAATGCTAGTTTAGAGGAGATTGAAGCCTATATAAAGGCATTTTTGAAGATTTGAAGAATTTTTAATGGAATCGTTAGCTAGCTCACCCCTCCCCTTTTTTAGATTGTTTAGCCATTAACTTCTCACTTCTATGATATAAGCTTGATATCTATTATATATAGTTTAGATGAAAATATTGACTTTATGACAACAAATGAATTTATACCAAGCTAAATATCTCTATTTCTCCTTCAAACTCAGAAATTGTCCACAACTTGTAATTGGGTGAACCCTAAGCTATATAAAATGACCTTCTTCAGTTAGGATCAACAAACTTTATTTATTATTTGTGCGATTGTACTTGAGTGTATACCGAAGTTGCCTACATACCTGAAGGGAGTACGACACCTCAAAGGATCAAGCCATATGTATTTTAGACAACAAGAATTTGTTTTTTGTTTAGCCATTCATAGTTGATACTCTTGTGGGTCAGGAGTAGTGCAATGAAATTTGAATTGAAAGAATGAACATTTATTTTTTGTTTATCCATTCACAATTTAGGCTGTTGCAGTTTCACCATTCACTGTTCATACCCACCAAATTTTTTTTAAATTTTTTGTATCTTGGGCTAGCTTTACTAGTTCTAACATATAGAGGATAATAGGGCTTCAAGAATTTGCTGTTTATGGGTCCCACTCACACTCCTTCATTGCCGACTATCTTATACGCGCCATTTGTGTAGACTTCCTAAGAGACGTATCGGCCATCCCACTTGGAAAGAATCTCACCCCGGCTTTTGTAAAAAATAATGATTGACCTCGTTACTGTAATACGTTTATCTCCAACTTGAAATGAATGCATTAATCGAGCCTTCTTATTGAATGCTCGTGATAAGAAAGCTTGGTAGCATTCTAACTTTTGCTATGCTTGAACTCTTTTTTCATCAAGGGCCTCCAGTTCTGCAAGATGAAGCTTATGATTTTCATCTTCGATCAAACCCTCTTAAATGGCTTTGTGAAGTGATGAATTTGAAGTTTCAGAGGCAATACAATTTCAACCCCACATACAAGAGCAAAGGGGCTTGATTGAGTAGGCGTCTTGTATACGGTTCTATATGCCAAAGAGCCTTACCCCATCTTTCTTGCCAATTCCACTTGGACTTTGCCACCACTTTACTCAATAGATTGTAAAAGGTTTTGGTGAAAGACTCTGCTAATCCATTTGCTAGTGGGTTGTAAATTGAAGACTTGTATTGGATGAATTTGAACATTTGATAGATGCTTAGAATGCACCCCATTTAGGGTAATTTTGCTATATTTTTAGAGAAAATTATGTACTCTATGTTATAATATACGCTCCTTTTCCCGTTTTACACTTGAGTATCATTTTTCTCTGTATTTTGCAGGTTTGTGGACCTTTTTGTTCTTGTTTTGGCACTAGTTGAGTGTATGTTGACTCCGTATGGATGCCCCTAAGTTGCCATGCCCATGGAAACGAAAGAAGAACCAAAGAATGTCAAGCCAGAGCTGACCACGGACCCTCTGTGGTGATGGCCATGGTTCGTGGTGGACCGCTTTCCCCAGATCATCGTAGTTTCTCACGGTTTTCGACTTCTACGGGGCTTTTATATTTTGTTAGCAGCATATTCGCTATAAAAGGCCTATTTTCTGCCTCATTCGGCACCCATCATTCCATTTTTCCTGTCTTCAACTTCATGATTTAAATTAGAATTTACATTAGAGGAGCATAGAGTGAATTAAAGTGAAGATTTGCAAGGATTCTATGCCGGGTTTACAATCAACGGATTCAATTGCGTTAACTGGCTGAGCATTTCTCTTCTCTTTTCTTCTCTTCTCTTTTCTCATTTTCTTAGATTTATGTTTTGCAATTTTGATATTATGATTTTGTTGTTTTGATTTTGGATTTATGCAAATACTAGTTAAATTCTTGATTTGCTGTTCATCTCTGAGTATTTTGGAATTGTTCGATTGTTTTATCGAGTCTTAGATTTTTATTGTCTTGTAAGAAATTTGATCACTTTCTTGCATATTTTGGGTATTGGATGATGAAGTGAAAGGTGAAATTCGATACTAGAATTCTAGGATTTGATTTGATCATGTGGAGTCTTGAGAAAGTCGCACCAATTCAGAAATCATGAATATGATAATCGCATGCTTAACAAACCTAAACGAACCGAGAGCCGTTAAGAAATGGTAATTGGTTAGATTTAGATATTTCACTTCAGCTTGAAAGAGGATTGTGATAATTTGATTATCTGTTTTAAAATAACTAATTAAGAAAGAAGCGCTTGATTGATACATGAATTGAGAGATTGCTCATTTTGTATAGTTCTTTCATTATTTATTTATTAGATTAGATAGTTAATTAGTTTAATTTCAATATCAGTATTAATTCATTTACCCTATCTTGATGGAATATAACCCAATGGCTTGACCAAGTCTCTGTGAGATCGACCTTGATTTGCTACAACACCACCGTACACTTGTGGCCCTATCACGTTTTTAGCATCGTGGCCGGGGACTAGTGTCGAATATTAGGTTTTTCTCAATAGGTTTGACTAAGCATTTTATTTTCCTTTGAAAAAAACCCCCAAACAAATTGAAAATTACAAAAGATAAAAACCTTAAAAAAAACTATGGCAATTTTCCATTTCACCTAATTTCAACATGAATTATTTTGGAGTTATTTTAAGCATTTGAATGTCTTTCTTACTCAATTTGGTTGTTGTGTGGGTAAATGAAAAATTTAGACATTGTTGATAAGAGCGTGAATAGTGAAATCCATGCTCTTTTAGAGTGTTGGAGTTTTCTAGGTAAAAGCATTGATGAGGCATCGTATTTGCGTGGGATTCATTTGAGTTTAAGAAATCTGGTTATGTTTCTAGATATTCATTCTTTGATCATTATGCATTTTATCCTTAATCTTATTATGCCCCTTTTTGGTGTGACTTGTGCATTTTATCCTTGATCTTATTATGCCCCTTTTTGGTGTGACTTGTGCAATTGTTCTAACCATGAAACTAATTCGTGTCCTTATTATGCTGTGCTCAACCTGACTTTACATTACCCGTGGATAATACTGATGTTGTGCTAACCTTACCTAATTCATCCTTTCCTTTAGCTCAGTTACAGGGCTTGGGATAGTGAGCCTTTTGGGGTTGTTGTTAGGTTTAGTGTTGTTGACGTATATTTTGGGTCAGAAGATATTTTTAATGAGGTGCATGGTCTAGCTTGGACTCCTTTGGAGGGGTCACATGATGTGTTTATGCATGCGAAGTCTACTAGCCTTTGTTGTAATAACGTTCTCCCTAATCCCCTTGATCATTCCCATGCTTCACCTATTTCTCCGTTACCCTCTCCTTTTCCCGAGTATTACATTGATATACCTACTGATAACCCTATCATTTGTGATGCTAATAATGATTTGGGCTATGAGGATAACATGTTCAATATGCTTGGTAGGAATGTTGATAATTTTATGTCCCTAGGTTACTTTAGTTGGTATAATGCTTCCCTTCACCTATATTATGTACCTAGTGGATGCACCTAGAAAAACCATGTGGAATACTTTCTTTGATTTCTCTTTTGAATTTTCTATGGCGTTTGGTTTATTAAAGAGAGCATTAACTTTCTTTGTTATGTTTATCTTCATGCTCTCTTGTAGCCAAGCTTGTAAGCCCCATACTGCAGTGTTTGAAAAGATTTTCCGGGCCTTGACTACCTCTGATCTGATGAGTCAAGTCTTGAAGTTGTGATGGGATGGCTGATGCTCCATTTACCCTATTTGTAAGGAGGCCTTAGCTTAGCTGTACCCAACACCTAACCTGGTGAGATTATTCTCTTTGTTTTCTCCTTCCCTTTTCTTACTTTCTTTCCTTTGAATAATAATGCTTTATCTAAGCACAGGGGAAGGGTAGTTTCATGTTTTTCATTTTGGTTATTAGGTTGCATACATGTTACAGCATATAGTTTTAGGTTTCTTTTTGTTTACATTAGTGTTTAGTTGCATATAGGATTATATGTAGCGATGATGTGGATTGGTTTGACATAGCCTCCAATGATGTTTTTGTTAGGCAAAATAGCTTTCATAAGCTTGAGTAACTTTTGACGCATAATCCCTTTTGGTGCAAAAATTTATGAAGGTTTCGTAAATATTCTTATTTTGATCCTTGTCTTGATTGGGAACTTTTTTATCCATTGGAATCCTTGGCACTAATGTTTGTACATGGAGTCATCTAATGAGCTAGTTAAGACTTTGGTAGACATCCCATGAGACTTTGATCCTTCTTTGGACTAATTCATTGTATTTAGTCCTATGTTCTTTCATGTGTGCGATTCTTCCATATTGTATCTCTAGAACTTGCCTAGACTCTTGTTCAAAACCACATTCGCATGTGCATATTTGATGAGATGGTAGAGACATTCTTTGTTGTTGAACATTTTAGCCACCTAGCCCAATGGCCTACCCCTGTGTTACATATTTTTCCCTTTTGTTAGTCCCTTTGAACTTATATCCGTCTTTATTGTGATATGTTCATATTAACCTTTGGCCAAATACATATTTCTGACCTTTAAGCCAAGTCTATGGAGCATCACTTCATTTATATAGTGGGTAATTTTAGGGGTATTTGAGTTTAAGGTGGGTTTGGTATGTTGGTTTATTGAGGGGTTGATGCTATTGAGCACTTAGTTGTATTTCCCTCTTATTTGGGCTTTGTATATGTGTATTAGATTGTGAATTGATAATTGGTGGTCCTATGCCTTTCAATAATTGAAATTCTCATTTCATTTTTTAAACAAGAGAAAAAAAAAAAGTAAAAAAAAGCCCAAAAAAAGAGGAGAAAAGAAAACCAAAAAACAAAGGAAAAAGTGAATACGTGATTGGCATTGGACATGTAATTAGCTTGAGTTTCTTCTTTTTCAACTCATTTCCTACATGATTTGTTGGGGTAAGTTCATTATATTTTGGGGTTTAGAATGTTAGTGATTTTCATGGTTTTTTGGTGTCTTGTTGGTTGCTCCCCAAGTCATTTGGCTACATAGCTCCACATTTCCCAAATTTTTTAGTTCACTTCTTTTCCTTATTCCTTTTAGCCCACATTACAAACCTAGTAAAGTCCTCTTAATCGTCTTGTGCATGTTGCATTCCCAGTGGTGGAGAATTTAAGAAACTTGGCAAGCACATGGTAGATTGCAACTTTGAAATGAGTCTTGAGTGAACCTATGCTATATTTCAAACACATGAGTGGGAGTTATCTACATTTCGCCAAAAGTGCGGCTCTACCGGTCCATTTGACCACAATCAATTCCATATGCTTGTATGACATGCTTTGTAGTTCTTTGGGTTGATCAATTTGATATTGAGCTTGTAGTGTCGTACTTTTTCGAAAACATTCACCCTCCCTTGATTTTGAAGTTTTTGTGTGCACTACTTGAGATTGCCGTTGATTGATATTTTTTGTTGTGATATGCTATGACTTACCTACTTTGAGAAGGTTGTTATGTTTTTGGCCCTAAATGCATCTCACCTTGTTAGCTTCTCCAGTGTTTGCTTGAAGACAAGTAATAGTTCAAGCATGGGGGAACTTGATAGATGCTTAGAATGCACACTATTTTAGGGTAACTTTGATGCATTTTTAGGGAGAATTGTGTGCTATAAGTTATAATCTATGCTCTTTTTCTCATTTTAAATGCAGGTATGGTTCTTTTCTGTGTTTTGCAGGTCTGTTGACCTTTCTGACCTTTTTTAACCTTGTTTTGACCCTACTTGAGTGTTTGTTGACTCCCCACGGATGCCCCTCAGCTGCCATGCCCATAGAAAAGAAAGAAGAACCAAAGAATGTCGAGCCAGAGATGACCAAGGACCCTTGGTGGTGATGGCCATGGTCTGTGGTGGTCACCTTTTCCCTGGATCCTCATGCTTTCTCGCTACTTTTTGACTTGCATGAGATTTTTATTTGCTATAAAAGGCCTACTTTCAGCCTCATTCCACACCCATCATTTCGTTTTTCCTTTCTTTAACTTTATCAATTAGATTAGAATTTAGATTAGAAAAAGAGAGAGTGAGCTGAAGTGAAGATTTGTAAGGATTCCATGCTGGGTTTACAATCAACAAATTCAAGCGCGTTAATTGGCTAAGCATTTCTCTTCTCTTCTCTTTTCTCACTTTTTGGGATTTATGTTTTGTAATTTAGATATTATGATTTTGTTTTTTTGATTTTGGATTTATGGAAATACTAGTTAAATTCTTGATTTGCTGTTCATCTCTTTGAGTATTATAGAATTATTGGATTGTTTTATCAAATCTCAGATGTTTATTATCTTGTGAGAAATTTGGTCACTGTCTTATATATTTTAGGTATTGGATGATGAACCAAAAGGTAGAATTTGATACTAGAATCCTAGGATTTTACTTGATTGTGTGGAGTCTTGAGAAAGTCACACCAATTGAGAAACCACAAATATGATAATTGCATGCTCAATAACGTAAAATAATCTAGAGGCTTTGAGAAATGGTAATGGGCTAGATTTAGGTATTTCACTTCACCTTGAAAGAAGATTGTGATACTGCGATTATCAGTTTTAAAACAACCAATTGAGGAAGAAGTACTTGATTGATACAAGAATTCAGAGATTGCTTGTTTTGTATAATTCCTTCATCATTATCTATTAGGTTAGATAGTTGATTAGTTTAATTTCAATATCAAGTATTCATTCGCTTAACCTATCTTGATGGAATATAACCCAATCGCTTGACCAAGTGTCTGTGGGATCGACCTTAGTTTGCTATAACACTACCGTACGCTTGCGGGCCTATCAACATTTCACGAAGTTTAATTACAAGCTTTTTAACAAATAATTTTCCATTGTCGTTAACAACTTATCAAGGCCTGCCTTAGCAATAAATGATGTGTGCCCATATAAAGTCAATGAAATCTTCTTTTTGGACTTCACTTAGGGACTACTTCTACCCATTTCGAAAAGTAGTCAGTTACTGCCAAAATGTGCAAGTAGCCAATGGAAGACTTGGCATGATAGGACCCACAACATCAAGCCCCCAAGCTTCAAATGACCAGGATGCCACGATCCAATGTAGTGGTTCTAGAGGTTGATGAATAAAATTAATATGAAATTCACAAGCTTCATACCTCTTTGCATAGTCAATGTGTTGTTCCACCATAGTAGGCTAATAATAACTCATCCTTTTGATGCGATCATATACTTTGGGCCTTGCTTGATATATGCCGTATACTCCTGAATGTGCTTCCTCCATTGTTTCTCTTGCCTCTTCATTATCTAAGAATCATAACCAAAGACTAAGGAAAGAACAATGATAAAGCGTCCTATTAAAGTAAGGGAAGCAGGAAGCTCTTTGTTGAATTTCTATCTTATGTCTTAGATCATTAGGGAGCTTCTCATGTTGTAAATAATCAATGAGTGGTTGGCGTTAATCTTCTTTCTCAACTTCTTGAGCGCTGTCCGTGTCCACAACCCACTGGTTGCACAGAAGGACATTAATGTTTTCTTTTACCTCCAGTGCCAAAGTGGCTACAAGATTTATAAGCGTGTCAACATATTGTTGGCACCCATAGGAAAATGCTTTAATTTGGCAGTTTCAAGGTTGTTTAGCAACTGCAAGGCATATTTGTGGTATGACACGAGGTTATCCTTTTTGGCTTTATATTCCTCGAGAAGCTGCTTGATAACCAATTGGGAGTCACCATAGATGTCAACGTCTTTGATTCCTATTTCATCTAAAGTCCTAAAATTAATGCCTGATATTCAGCCATGCTATTTGAACATAATTGAGTGAGCACGAATGAATAAGTGCGGATGTGTTTTGAAGGGAGACAAATACTCCTCTTACACCAGCACTAACGTATCTCGTGATTCCGTCGAAGTAAGTTTCCTAAGGTGGGAAGATAACAATGAAGAACACATCTTCAGCACGTAAATCATCATTTAGTTTTCAAATATTTGGGATTGGGTGATCTACTAAGAAATCCACCAATGCTCACCCTTTAAATGCCTTTTGTGGTACATAAATAAGGCTATATTGCTTCAAGATTACAACCCACTTTGTAAGCCATCCACTTAAAATTGGCCTCAACAAGGTATATTTGATGGGATCAATTTTAGGAATGACACCATTATATGAGTTTGCATTTAATCCCTCAATTTTTGTGTGGAGAATATGAGAGCCAAGCATATCTTTTCAATCAAGGAATAATTTAATTCAACCAACCAGGTGAAAATTAGGTAACATAGAACTATTTCTTTGCCTTCCTCATTTTCTTAGTGCATAATTCTCCCAAGGACTTTTCTTGAGGTATAATGTACAGTACAAGAGGCTTGCCTGGGCTTGGTGCCGCCAAAACTAGCAGGTTTGACAAGTACTTCTTATTATTATCGACGGCTTTTTGGCATGACTGGTTCCATTTAAATTATGCACCCTTCTTCATGAGGTAATGGAATGGATGCCAATGACTAGTAAGATTTAATAAGAACCTTTGAAAATACACCAAGGGACCTTGAAGACCACAAAGTTCTTTAAGATTCTTAAGCTCAGGCATCTTTTTGATTGCATTGATTTCAAGCTGGTTAATCTCAATGCCTCTATGGCAAACTACAAATCCTAAGACCTTTCCTTGAACTGACATTGAATACATAGAGTGTATTCATCTTTGGTTGATATCTCCTTAGCCTGTCTAAAATTTTACGAAGGTCTTGTAGGTGGTCCGGTTTCCTTTTTTACTTAACCATAAGATAATCAACATAACACTCCACTGCCTGCTGTAATATGTCGACAAAGATAGTTGGCATTGCTCCCTGGTATGTGGCTCCGACATTCTTCAAACCAAAGGGCGTTACTTTATAGCAGAAGATGCCTTCAAGTGTGCAAAAAGCTATAACTTCTTCATCTTCCAATACGATCTAGATTTATTTATGTCTTGTAATACAATCTATAAAGGATAGGGCTTCAAATCACATTGTTGAATCAGTCTTGAGCTCAGTGATGGGTAATGGAAAGTTATCTTTTGGGCATCCGTCATTAAGATCTTAGAAGTCGACGCAAATGCGAAGTTGCTTGTTCTTCTTTATTATAGGGACAATGTTTGCAACCCATGTTGAATATTTTACCACATGGATCAATCATGTCTCTATGAGTTTGTTGACCACTTTTTCGATTTCAAGTATTAACTCTGGTTAAAAGTGCCGTTGAGGTTGCTTCTTAGGTGAAATACCCTTCCTGATGGATAAACTCCAACTTTAGGATCCAGACCTTCATTTTCATATAACTATATGTGAATATGCCCTTGTACTCTGAGAGGGGATCGAAGTTCTTATTTTCTTCCTTTGCTGTAAGCAATGAAGTTACATCGATAGACCAATGCGCCTCAGTGGTTCCAAGATGTAATTCCCCTAAATCATCGACTATGGCCTTGCTCTCCATCTTAATACTTTCAGTAGTCTTTGCAAGCTGTATTTTCAAATCTCAGTCTTCACATTCTTGAATTGTGATATGATTAGAAGAAGTCATGTCACCTTACTCAACTTCTTTGTCAGAATTGAAACTAGCTTGTTGATTAGTAAATATCACATTCTGCCTCTTCACACTTAGTAAACCATCCATCATTTGCATCAAGAGTTAAAAATCGCTTCATACAAGAAGAGATAGAGCTTTGTCCTTTATTCCCATCGCCAAGGTGATTGAACACTGTATTCTTTCGTCCTTGAGATGGTCGCTTTGAAGGTTCCCTCCCTTTCTTAATTTTATTGAACACTGAAGGCTCTGGTTGTGCACTTCCCTTTACTCTCCAGAACATAAAACATTTAGGATTTTGACCTTTCCTAATTCTAGTTAAGACATATAGGTGTTTTTTTGAGTTCATGATTGTATTCTATCAAACACAGAAGGCTTCGTGGTAGGCTGAGCATTTTTATCTCCACGGTTATCTATTTCTTCAGTAAAGATATGTTGAACTACATACTGCTTGTCTTTGCATTGCCCTAACATCCTTATTGGTTCCGATGGTGTATAACAAAGACCAAGTTTTGAGGCTTCTACTAGGCCTCTAGGTTCTTAATCCTTTTCTATGTTTTGTTGGGCCATAGGCTTTCATTTCAAATACTTTTCCCAACACAGTAGGATTGTTGAAATCATAACCTACCTTCTCCATAAGCTTAGATATATTTAGGTCGAATCCCTCCTTGTTTCATGCATTTGGCAAGTTATCTTATTTTAATAAGGTCGTGGAATAAGTGATAAATCAAGGCAAAGGAGGTCTACTGACCTTTGGCTGATGTACCTTTTGCGTTGGCATCACAACGCATTTTTTAAGGGTATTTAGGCTAGCACGTTGTCATTGGTAATAGCCTTGCCTACAACATTTTCACTTGTTCACCCACCAAAGGATGATTCTCCTTCCTTGTGATGAGCTTTGAGAGCATATCTTAAGATCGGTTGCATGTGATCTGTAGAAACCACCACGTGGTTAGCAACTTGTTTAACAAGTGGAACTACAGTCTCTTGTTCAATGTCCTCCTTATTATATTGCTTTTGTTTTACATCGTATCCTTAGTACCACTTGAGGATTCTTTGCAACATTTGGATCATCCTTGCCTGTGGAAGAAATCTTTGACATCGTTTCTTTAGGTGCAGTGCCTTCTTCAAAGAATTTAGAATCCGCAAAATACGACTCTACCTTTTTAAATGGCTTGACATCACCATTGATCTTCTTCTTGCTACAATGGTAATACTTAAGACATCGATAGAGGATTGAAGCTACTATTCCATGCTCATAGAGCCATAGGAGTTCAAGCAACAACTTATTAGGCATTTTGGATCTAATTGCGTGAAAGGTTGAAGATGTTGATAGATCTCCCATTGTTCGCTCTAGGCAAATTATGCCAACTGCATGTCGACTCTCCAAGCTAAACCCGTAAATCACCATTTGGCTCTTAGAAAGCTCTTCCACTGTGATCCCCAACTGTTTCATTATATACTTAAGCATAAAGTTAATAGTTGAACCTCCGTCTATTAAGATGCACTTACTTTTTAATCCTTGATTTAACCAGTCATAAACAAAGGGCAGTCGTAAGGTTTAGAGACTAGTAACAAGTTATCATAAGTGTGAATGATAGTTGTGTTACAAGTGGTGCACTAGGTAAGGTCTTTTGAGGACTCTGTAACATCTATGACCTTGCTAACAAAAAACTCTACGTGGTGAAAGGCAGTAGCCACATGCTAATGCATGTCTTTGGGTAGGTAAAAGATTTTCCTCCAACCAATACGTGCTGGTAAGGCCTTTAAAATGATCAAAGTTTCATCATCAACTTTTGAAGAATTCTTATGCTTTCTTCTTTGCCATCTTCCTCATCTTCCAGCTCAGTACATGAGGTCACATTGATAGTGACTTTATTGAAGAAGTCCATTGGAAAAAACTCTTTCAACGTGACAAGAATTAGTGGCTACTGCTCATGTTGATCTACAGCCTGAATTTCCTACTTCTTATTTGTTTTTGAGCTCTTCTTACCTCTTTCATGGTGAGGTTTCTTCTTCTTTCCTTGTCTCTTTATGCGACACAAAAGTGATTACTGTTTCTACTTTTGCTTCTTGGACGTTGGCTGAGTGATAAGGGTCCTGCCCCTTCGTCATCCTCTAGGAAGGCAGCAATGGGATTGGTTTCTAGGGGGTGCTTGTACTAGCAATAATGCAACAACTAGCTCTAATCTTTTAAGCTAAATTGTAAATAACTCTATCCTTAGTGAGGGAGTCAAATCATGTCTTTCTTCATAGTAAAGTTAGACATCACTTTCCCACTATAAAGGCGAAGACTCTAATTAAGCGTAAGTAGAACTGGCTACAGTGGTATCATGCAAGTCGAATATGATCCTCCCATCCTTGTCCAGTTGCATGATATGCTCTTTGAGAGTAATGCATTTCTCTAGAGGGTGACTAATGACGCTGTGATAGCGATAGTACTTTGGGTCATTTATCTGTCCAACTTCTTATGGCCACTTTAGTTTAGGGATTTCAAAGATCTTGTTTTCAAGCAGATCATCCAACATTCTTGAGATGTCTGAATAACGGAATGGGTACTTCTTGTCTTGAAGCTCCTTTAGTGTAAGGTGCATCTTTGTTGTCTCTTCAAAGAATGAAGCTTTCTTTCCTTCTGGTGTGTAGACTTCTCTAAAATCCACACAGGTTTCCTTTGCTGAGGCCTTTGAGGGAGGGGAGGTTAGAACTCTTCTTACAATCACCTCAATCCTTTTTAAACTCATATGAAGAAGGTGACTTGATGTGATAGTTTTCTGTCATCGTTTCCATGTCATGAACCTTATTAGCCAATTCTTGGAAAGTTCTTGGCTTGCTAATTTGCAGAATGTAAAGGAAGCCACATTTCATGACTTGTGTGCATATTTCAATAGCAGAGGCTTGAAACATCTGATCTTCGCACTTGAGGCTAAGAGATCTCTATTGATTTATGTAATTGAGGACTAGTAAATCCTTCCACCACTTAGTATTCATCACCTTCGACATACTCACCTTATGCTAACTGCTATAGAGTTTGTTAAGGGATTTTTATTTCATTTGTTCCCAACTATTAATGGATTCGGGCTCCGAGCCTGTATACTAGTCGAAAGTATTTCCTTTAAGAGGTCAAACAAATTATTTTACCAACCAATCCCCTTCTATTCTAGCATTACTGTAAGATCCTTTTCGTGTTTAGGGTTGCCCTTACTATCAAATTAGTTGAATTTAGGGGGTTGGTTGGCATGGGACATACAAAGGATATCAATCCTTTTCTTATATCTTGCAAGATCCTTCTGTCAGTTGAGCCTCAACTGCATTCGCAATTAGGCTTTGATTATGTTTAACTGACATTGAGCCTAATAAATATTCCTTCTTGGGTATGCGTACATTGTCAGAGTTTTTGCTACGTTTCAACTCCGTATTAGATTCTTCACCATCTAAGCTTTGTTAGAGGATTTAGGTGGTCGCTTTTCCATCTTTTTCATCAGACTAGTAATTTGATCATTTTGATGCTTGATTTGGGTGTAGCGAGTCTCTCCAATGTGGGCTTCATGCTTGCGAGGTATTCTTCTAAGTTAGTTACCTCTGTCACCATGACTAACATAGCGTGAGTGTTAAGGAGTCGGTCTCTTACTGGGAGAACAGTGATTCCCGTTAGATATTCAATGAATAGTCATTACAAGCATAGCCATAATCTTCCATATCAAAGGGTTGAAAGCTAGGGTTGTCATAGGCTTGGAACTCATTGATCCCATAAGAAACTGTTTGTGGCATTTTAAAGCCAACAATAGACTTAGGCTTTAATGACTGAGATTTTGTATCTTATGTGACTACCAATGCGCATCTACAACCAGTTACATTATGGCCACTAGCAGTTGCTGATCCCTTACATGTGGATGAGGTGTCTTTCCTCAAAGATTGAGCAATAGTGTCCTCAGGGGCCATGTTGTCATGCAAAGTTTACGCTTAAAGAAGGAGATGAGAGGTATAGAGGCCCCACCGAGCATGCCGTAAATTTATATGCATAAATTTTGAGCACAAAATAAATTAGATAAGAAATTGAGAAACAAATTCAATTTTTTAATATTTATTTTAAAGAATGGGTACAATATTTTTATAATTATTACAATAACAAGTGTAATAATTTTCCTAATTCGATCTCGTTGAGTAGCCTTCAATAGATTTGGCCTAAGAGGATCAATCTCAATGAAGATAGGAGTTTGACCTCCACGAGTAGACAACACATGTTTAGGGTGCTTGTTGTTTTCTCTCAGAGGAAATTCCTGAGCTCTCATGAGTTATTCAGAATGCAGACCCTTTAAATGATAGAGGTGGTGCTCTATTTAGTGAGCAACCAGAGTTAAGGTATTCTCCTAATTGTCTCCATTAAAAATAATCATTTATTTTCTACATCGTTCGTGGCACATGACACTTTTTAATTGGTGGCAATATATCTATGCTAAATATTTACTTTAGTAGAAAGCCATAATTAATCTGACATGTGGCATGCTGTAATTTTTCAAAATAAAAGTATTTGGTCAGAAAAAAAGTGCTATTTACAAACCTTTTGCATTCCATAATTTATTATAGCTCCATATCTTCGCAACTAGTCCATTCCCAATATTAAATCAAATTCTAACAAGTCAAACTAAATTAGGTCCCCCGGGAAACTCCCTCGCATCAGGGTGATAGCTGCATCCTTGTAAAGGACTTAGCACTCAACTATTTGGCCATTTAGTAAACTGATTTAGCATTCAATTGAAGTTTTGTGAGACTCTAAGTCTAATTGCCGGTTGCTTGAGCCAATGTAAAGAAGCGAGTGACCTATGAATTAAATAATACATATGACTTGGAATTTGAAAAGAGAGTTCCAGTGACTACCATACAGTTGCATGGGCCTCCTTCTTGTTCATCACATAAGCTCGCCCTACATTGGTGGGGTTAGTTGCAGTAGCAGAGGCTGGGCGCAGGTTGGCTAGCGGCCTAGCTGTTCCTTTTTCCATAGCTTTTTGTCTCCTTGGGCAATTATAAACTGAGTACTCAGTGCTAGTACACCGTGTGCACTTGTTAGTTCCTATTCTACAATTGATTTTGGCATGGTTGGTTCTCTAACATTTTCCACATGGCTCAAGAGTTATTAAGTGATTTTTAGCTTGTCCCTGGCTAGGTCTCTTTTTGGGTTTCCTAGATTAAGAACTTTCAATTCATTTTTTCACCCTCTCAACCTCCACTGCTTGTTCATAGATTTCCTAATAAGTTGTAATTGGTTAACCAGCAAGCTAGAAATTTGTCAAGCATTTGCAACTTCACCCTCTCATTGGCAATAAAAACAGGAGCAACGCAAGACAACTCAATAAACTTGGAAGCATACTGTATCAGTGTTATGTTATAGGTCATTATTAGCTTTAGAAACTCTCTTTCTTTCTAGCATTACATTGAGACCAAGTAAAAATTAGGCCTTAGCTCCTCTAGAAATTTACCCCAGGTGAACTCAAACATTTATAACTTGTTGCTTCTGGTATTCATCAAATATCAATTTCTCCAGATAGGTTGAATGTGCCTATGTTCACCTTTTGTTCTTAGGAACTTCAATACTATAAAGATCTTGTCCATGTTCCTAATCCATTCCTTAAATTCTAGTGGGTCTCATTTTTCATCATATACCTTAGGGTTCCTCTTTGTAACAAAAAACTACACAAAGGTACCCTAACTTATATGGAAACTATTTGAAGGACTCTTGGTTTTTAAAACTAATTCTGGGGTACCTTAAATAATGGTGAAACTATTTATATGCCCTGATTCCAGCCTATGATTAAGTAGATATGTATCTTGACCAAAATATCCTTGTTGATCACATGCTGAAAAATGGAGATGTGTTGAATTTATTTAGAAAAATAAACAACTTTCAATAACCTCCTATCTACCCCAAAGAAGAACCTAACACTCTACTTAGCTTTTGCCTCTCTTTCTCTCTCTTGCTCTCTCTTGCTCCCTCTATCTCTATTCTAGTTGCATGCTTGGAATTGGTGGTGAAAGAGCAAGAAAACGCCATTGATGAGAAGAAGAGGGTTGAAGGTAGATACTGAAGTTCTGACAGTGGTGTATGCAGCTTTAAATTTGAAAAATTTGCAAATTTTGTGATTTCTTTCGTGATCGACATTATATGTGAATATACATGATGTGAAAATTTGAGTCTCATGCTGTAGGTTGGCATATTAATTTCCTTGATGTTGAAAAAAATTCCAATTTATGAACAAAATTGTGAAGAAATGAGAGAATTTGAACTTTAGGGTTTTTCGAAAGGGCTACGAGATGTGTGTGAAAGTATGATTAAGTGTTGTTCATGTTGTCTAATTTGATATTTGGCTGTAATTTGTGTTTAAAATTTGTAATTCCTTGATATTGTGTTCCAAACAGGGTAAGGACATTAGAGACTTAGTTGTTCCTTGCAAGGATAAAATCATTAGAATTATGGATGTCGAGATGGTGAAGTACAATTAAATTAAGTTGTTTAGAGATGCTAGGGCAAGAACAAATGAGTCACGGATAGAGTTTTTTAAGTATGCTGGGTTTAGATATCATCCCCCAAATAAGGAAAATCAAAGATGGCATTTGAACATTGATGATGATTGGGTTAGGTTAACCAATTTTTGGGAAGATGTGAGGACTAAGTGTGTGCTCGTATACATGTATGATCTAAAGAAGCCAATTGATAACTAAAAACTTATAGAAAGTCTTGATAAAATAAGTGCCTCTGTTGCACAACCATTACCTCAAATAGTTATAGTTAAAATAAACAGCATGTGAGAGTGGTGAGTGGTGTGGAGGATTTGACTGATAGTCAAGCAAACATATGGGCAGACAGTTTGATTGTGAGCCTTGTTATTCCTCTCCTCGTTAAAACTGTGACTCATAGACCAGTGACAAGATCTATTTCTAATTCCCTTGCTAAGCCCACAATAAGTTCCTAACCTAGGCCCTATAAGTCCCCACCTCAACCCAAATCAACTTTTCAACAAAAGTCATCTAAATCCCCAGCAAAGCTCACATCAACTTCCCCACCTAAGCCCACTGCAACAGCAAGCCCACCAGTGCAATTGAAACAAAAGGGTAAGTCTTTATACCACAAACCAGTTAGCCCATCACCATTACCCCATGCCAAAGCTAGCTGTAGAAAGCTTTCTGATGAACATGTATAAGTAAGTTCATACCCATCCAGGCCACAGACTAGATCATCCCAAAACAAACTTCACTGCACCCCTTTACAATCCCCTCCTAACGCATCTAAACCTGACTCAAACCCTAAACACTCTTCCAAAACACTAACCAAACCTAACTCTAACGTTGATGAACCTGCTGCAGCCCTTATTAAACTTCATACCAAGTCCCAATCTAGAGATGTTGGCATACATGTAGGCCCTAATTTAATCCCAGGCACAAAACCAACTCTAAGAACTTTTTCTTATAAAAAAACTAGCATAAATAGCACCTCAAAATGCCCACCACCATTCAATCCTTTACCTTTGGCTGCCCTTGGTGTGGATCAGTTGCTGAACTTTAACATCAGGTCTTTGTACAGAGAACCTGAATGGGAGGTTGAGGAGAATGAATGGGATAATGGTAGGGAGGCTGAGATTTTTATTATTGGAACTCATACTGAGGAGGGGTAGGGTTATTGTTACATGCGTTAATGACAACCCAGCTTCTGATGATGATAGTCAGGATGAGGATTTTGTAGGGGATGGTGAAGAGATCGAAGATGTTAATGACAGTGAAGATGTGTCTTTAGATGAGGAGAATAACAACAGTGATTCTGGAGATGATAACCAAGTTGAGGTTAACTCGAGGATGTAGCTCAAGAGAGAAATTACTAACAGTGACAGAGATAGAGACAGGGATCTAGTTGTCAATAAAATGGCAAAGACTTTAAGGTAAGGAACCCTGTGGACTAGAAACAGGGATGATAAGGTTATTTTGTTGCCTAGTCACATTTTCACCTGTAAAGATGACTTGCTCACAATTGACATGTCAACAAGCACACTTGTGTCGTAGCATAGATTAAAAGATCATCCTCAGGGACCAAAGAAATCTATCGAGTCAAGAGCCTACTGGAATTTGCTAAGCGATCAATCCTTTCAAATGGTCGATTGAAATAAACTACTTAACTATTTGGAATTTAAATAACAAAAAAACATCTGGGAATTTCTTTCACGAAGTGAAGAGTCGGATCATAGATTTAGGCATGCACTTTTTATGGAAAGAACGATTCAAGGAATTGCAATTAAATTGAATTTAATCCTTTCTTTTAAATAGACTAACTTGCCTAAAGAAAATTTAACAAGCATTCTCTTAATTGTATTTGATTTAGTCCAGGGTAAAGATCTATGAATGCTAAGTCTCCTCTTAACAAGCAATTCTCTCTCGAGTTTTGCTAAATTAAGTTCTATCAAGACAATCGAGTAGAGAGTTTCACCTTTCAGCACTTTCCCCTGCTACCTAATATAAGCAAGCAAAATTGGCCAAATTCACTCACAACATTCCAATTTCAAGATAGACATGAGTCATTCCAAACATGAAATGAGCACAAGAATTCAAAGATAAAGGATCCATCAACAATTCTGTGGCTAAAATCCCTAGATTGGATAAAACTACTAACTCATGTTTCTAAATTAAACTGAGATAAGAGCTTACAAGCAAATTTAAAAGAAGGAAGGAAAACTTTACAACAATGGCAGCCCTTGAATTGTGCAACAATCTTCATGCTTCCAAGAGCAAGCTTCTCCCTTCTAATATTAATGAAAACTACACTAAAACTAACCTAAACTAAAAGAGATGTGAAAGTATTGACTATGGTTGCTGAACAAGAAGTCCTTTTCTGCTCTGGAACACACCCTTTTAAGCAGCAATTAGATTAATCTCAACTGCACAACGAAGGAAGACAAAGAGGCTAGCAGTTATAAGTGTACCAAGGTCTGTGACAAACATCGTGGTTCGACCATGGTCTTGGCTGGAACTGAACTTTTCTACTCTTCTCATACTCCACGGGCATTGCATCTTAGGGGCATCTATGGCGGGTTAACATACACTCAAATAAGGGTCAAATGCTGGGTGAAATGGTCTAAAATCCTATAAATGTCATCAAAGAACCACACCCAAGCATAAAACAAGAATAGGAGTATAAATTATAACACAAAGCACATAATTCTCCCTAAAAATGTAGCAAAATAACCCTAAAATAACATACACTTTAAGCACTTCTCAAAATCTTCTATGCTTGAATCATTGCTTGTCCCCAAGCAACATTAAGAACAAAAATTATTCAAAACCTCCTCAGAATAGATATGAGTAGCATCTTAATGGTAAAGCCAATCCAAAGTTAGCTTAAAAGGTGTAAAAATCATTGAACAGTCAGACCAGGTAATGAAGTTTTTGAAACCACTTGATATACCACAGTGTCAAATTTAAATTAATTCTCCCCAAATCATCAAATACAGTCATTTTAACATATGAAGTAAGGGTCATTGGCCGGTCTCGAGTTGAAGTTTTAGAAATAATTGACTTCACTAGAGTCTTGGGACAAATGACTCCCAACTTGACAATTCAAAGTCACATATTCAATAGAACCACAAATTTCACATGGGGGAGGGCACTAGAATTCACAACACTCATATGCATATAGTCCAACCTTTGAGTCATAGCATCAACTTTACCAAAAAGCAAAGTAAGTGCATCAACTTCAAGCTTACTTCCAACCCGCTTGGGTTGGCCTCGTTCGGTGGACCACTGAAAATTTTTAAGTGCCATCTCCTCAATCAAATTATAGGCCCTATGTTCAGTGTTATTCATCAAAGTTTCTCCTACCGTCGCATCAATAGTGGACCTTGTGTAAGACCCGCCTTCTTTGTTTTAAGTTACCTAGCTATCTTACCTTCTACGTTCTAAAATCGTATTTTTGGTAACTATATGAGTTAAAATTTCTATCGATGTGCTTATGTGAACGATAATTTTATCAAAAAGAATGTTTTCATTGCTATTAATATTATTATCATTATTAGTTTTGAAAATCTTTCGATGATTTTAGCATGCGTTAATAAGGATTATTAACGGATACTAAATCGAGTAGGACCTCGAGTATGATTAGCTTGTTAACCTTCAAATTAGTTTCGAGGTTTAATTAATCGACCCTTGACCTATTTGGGAACGAGTAATCAATGAAAGGTCGTATTATCGATTTTGGGTTTAGAATTCGGGATATGACTTAGACTAGTGGTGTTAAGTATTGGGCAAGCTTAAAACTAAAAAAAAGGGGAGAGAGAAGGAAACCAGGGGCATTTTAGTAAAATGCCGCCAAAATTTAAGCTGGCTTCTTTCTCCTTCATGCACACCCCGACCCCCGAGCCCCATTCCCCCTCTCTCTGCTCTTCAATGCACACATGCAGCCTCAAGCTCCCAAAACTCCATCAATTCTCCATCTACCCAACTTGACTTTCTCGCGTTCAATCTCCCCCAGAACCCTACAAGTCATTGACGAGAATTTCGGGCAAGAGCAGAGCATAATTACCGCGGTTGCCGTTGATTCTGGCGAGGGTTTTGAGAGCCAGACATGTGCCTAAAACTCGGCCATGCAATCCCATTTCTAGCTGCCTCAATCCCCTCTAAATTGGGATTAAACTTGCAACTTCAAGCATCAAGTTGGTGACTGAGAGTTTGGGTTGAAATTAGGGTTTGAATTGTGTGAATTGGGCACAATTTGGGGGTCTGTTTGTGCATGGGTGAGCAAGAACCGAGGAAATGGGAATCGTTCGAGCCCCTAAAGTCGGGCCAGTAGCCTTGGATTCAAGTCTGTAGCTTGAAATCGAGGTGGGTGTTTCTCGCCTCCTAAGTATTAGTAGTTTCGAAATTGTTTTAACCTTTAAGATACGTTGCATGTGACTTTAGGATTAGTCAGATCGATTGGGGTTATGCATGTTTTGTTTTAGCTGAATTTAGTTTAAATCGATGTATGTTAAGTTTAGTTAGTTCATGCCTGAAAGGTAGCTTCGAAATGAATTATGCATGTTTAGAATCGATTCAAGTATATTTAGTTAATATATGCCTGAAAAGTAGCTTGGAAATGAATTATGCATATTTAGGATTGATTCAAGTATATTTAGTTAATACATGCCTGAAAGGTAGTTTCGAAATAAATTATGCATGTTTAGAATCAATTCAAGTATATTTAGTTAATACATGCCTGAAAGGTAGCTTTGAAATGAATTATGCATGTTTAGAATCGATTCAAGTATATTTAGTTAATATATGCCTGAAAAATAGCTTTGAAATGAAATACGCCCGTTTAGATTAGATACATGTACACCTAGTTAATTTATGTTCGTTTAATAACTTTGAAGGAAATGATAATGTTTAAAATCGATACATGTACACTTAGTTAATTCATGTTCGCTAAATACCTTCAAAGTGAAATATGAATGTTTAGGATCGACAAATGTACGCTTAGTTAATTCATGGTCGTTAAATAACTTCGAAGTGAAATATGAATGTTTAGTATCGATATATGTACGCTTAGTTAATTCATGTTTGTTTAGTAACTTCGAAGTGAAATATGAACATTTAGAATCGATACATGTACACTTAGTTAATTCATGTTCGTTAAATAACTTCGAAGTGAAATGTAAATGTTCAGGATCGATATATGTACGCTTAGTTAATTCCTGTTCGTTAAATAACTTCAAAGTGAAATATGAATGTTTAGGATCGATATATGTATGCTTAGTTAATTCATGTTTGTTTAGTAGCTTCGATGTGAAATATGAATGTTTAGAATCGCTACATGTACACTTAGTTAATTCATGCTCGATTAATAGCATCGAAAAGAAATAAGTGTGCTTAGAATCGATACTTCTGTGATTAGTTGGTTTATACCTGAACTGTGACTTCGAAATAATAAATGAACACCTCGAATGCGATAAGATTCTTGTTTGATTAGTTTAGCTGGTTTGCTAAGTGTTATTTCAAGTTAAGGCATTGTACACATATACGTAAATGTGGTTATATATAGATGTATGCCAGCGGTAACGCTCCGCTGGGTGGTGCTGGTTGCCCTGGTAAGTACATAAACCCCATCACACGTCTCTTTATAAGTTTTCATGATAATATGTTATGATTATCGAATTGGAAACCGAGATGATAGTTAGACGGTTTGAGGTAGAACCATGAGTGGTTCGAGGTTTCCTGTGGTCGGTTGTTATGTGATGAGGGAGCTTAGGTTGTGAATTAACCGCAATCGTATGGATTGCGAGACCATGTGTGGCTTATGCTGAGATTGATTGATTATGAAGTGTTTGAATGTGTTACGTGCAAGCCCCCTCCCTTTTATGCCATCAAGTTTCTTGTTACGAGTGAGGGTGAGTTTGAAAAAGGAAGTTTTTCATGTTTGTAACTAATGGCAGCCATAACTATTAGCAAATGATGGCTAATTTTAACTATGCAAATACAGTTTTGGGAGTGAACTCGCTTGAACGGGGGAATCCCTAAAGAATTTAAATAAAAAGAGAGTGCATTGCATGAAAAGGGATTTCACTGTGAGAGGCCGCAAACTTATTAGTCGTTATGACCAGATGCTTTAAATGGCTAAGATAAGTGGTTAGGGATAATAGATGGGAGTGAACCTGCTTGAACGGGGGAATCCCTAGCCTAGGGAGTAATCCCTAGAGACCCTGACGAGGGTTAAGGTCAAAAAGTTAGTTGCCATCCAGCTTAGTGTGAGTTAATCTCACTGGGATTGAGTGTAGATCTCTTCCAACCAGCACTCTATGATGATCTTATACCCAGAATATTTTTTTAATAAGTAAGAAAAGCAGTTGGCATTTTGCCTTTTTAAGTATTTCAGAAAGAAAGTTTTTAAGGGTCATTATGAGACCAATATGAAAGAGATTCTTTTAAGAATGTGAGCCTAAAGAGACTAAGAAAAGAGTTCTTATAAGCCTAAAGAGGCTAAGTAAAGTGTTTTCAGAAAAAGAAAAAAAAGATTTTTATGCACATCATGTGAATAAGAATCTAAGTGCAGTATTAATGAAATTCCACGTACAGCTTGGCGATACTCTTATAATGGAACGAGCATATGAGTTTGAATGTGCATGTTTAGCTAATGAACGTTTGAGGCATAATCTCTGCTTCATATGTTTAGTATCTCATATGAGTGAATTAGATAGACAAAGCACAAATCACAAATTATATCACATAATCTATGAAAGAACGTTCTGTGCTTAGCCGTCGATGCTTGCTTAAGTGTGTGACTACCTATTAGTAAAGAAGTTTGGTCATTTAGAGACCTAGAAATGTGTTTGAGTGGTTAAAGTAAAGTTTATGGTTAGTGATACTTCCCTAAGAATTTTATGAATGTCTAATATGATAGTAAAGTATAAATACGTGATCTGTGACTATTAAAGATGTTATCGCCTGCAACGGTTTTGGTTTTAAGGGGGTCGGGGGACACTCACTGAGCGTGTGGTTGCTCATCCCACTATTCTTTCCCCTTTTTCCCCAGGTCTGCATTACGACAACTAGGAGGCAAGTCACTTATGTCAAGATGGAATCCATTCTTGCCTACAAAGTGTCATGTGTGCCCATTTGAAGGGGCTTTACGTATTTAACGAAGTTATGTAAAGTGTTCCTAGAATTTTAAGCATTTGTAAACAAGTATTCTAGTTCACATAGTATATTCGGTTTAGGAGTCGCTCTGTACGACCATATGAGCCAACCATCTAATTAGTTAGATGTCTTCTTGGTCAAAGTTAGTTATGTATTAGGATGTAAACCCTAATACTCCGGTTGTGTGAACTGTTGAGTTGTATCTTTCATTTCTTCTTTATTAGTGAACTATATTGTTTGAGTACTCCGAGTGAGTTACTCGTTGAGTTATGAAATTCGACGCATAGCCGTTGAGCTTATTTTAAAATGTTGTACGCTTCCGTTGATTGCAGGGGTTTATTGTAAGGCTTTTAGTTTCGAAACGGTCAGTTTTGGGAAAAACTCTGTCCGTTTCGCCCCTGAAATTTAGTAGGAAGTAAGAAAACATAAAGTTCCCAGCCGTAGGGGCTGGGGTTGTTATAATTGATGCTATCAGAGTATGGTCCTATGACCATAGGCCGCGACCTGAGTCCTGCATCTCATATAGTTGCCTAGGAACGCGTTCATGATGATGTAATGCATGCCTGCCTGGCGTGCAAATGTGAGTTTTATGTGAATGTTAGTGCGTTTACCTTGTTAGGTGTGGCTTGAGTAAGTTGATTTGCTGGATGAAAGAACCACTTGCTAAGATGTGGGCTTAGTGGCTCGTATTCTCGTGGATAAGTTAAGTGTTAGCTCAACTGAAAGTTATTTCGCTTATATGCCTAGGTCTTTTTAATCGAAAGTTTAAAGAACATATGATTTGAAATCGAATGATCGAAAAGCCTTAACTCTAAGCTCATCTTTGCCCCTAAAGTATGATTTGCTCCTCGAGCCCCATAATGGGGCGAGCAGACGTACTCAAAGGTTGGTAGAGAGAGAACTAGAAGTACTTAAGCTATTTCCTTTTGAAAACCTAAGGACCTTGAAAGTTAAAGTCTTCCGATTAGTGAGTTAGGGTCGTGCCTTCGCATTAGAAATCTTTCTAATTATTTGGTTGAGTCTTGTTGTTGCAATCAAAGACTCGCATTTACTTTACAATAATGTTTGGGTTAACCCTATGAGCGTAAACTCGACCATTTACACTAAGGTCCTTGACACCTTACTTGAGTAACAAGAATGACCATATTAGGTGTCACCCTTCTACTGGCTTTAGCTCTAATCAGGTTGTGATGTTCTGGGCTAATGTATTTGACAAATGTATATTGTGTTTTGTTTGAAAGCCGTTGTAATTATAAGAGCGAGAGTCGTATATAAGCTCCTCTCATTGTGTTTGTACACACATCACGCCGTATTGAATCAGAAACTAAGCTAGCTTCTAGTTTGCTCTCCAAACATCTAGTGGTTGTATCTTGAGTTAGCAACTCAAGTGGTGATACACTAGGTCATTTAGCACTTCTTGGTGGTGTCCTGGCTATATCAAACCCCAATACACCCAAAAAGCGCAAGGGAGAAAAAACCTAATAGACTTTGGAATTGTCACACCACAGGCATCACCTCGTTACCTCCTAGGATGACAATCTATGCCTTCCCAACACTTTATTAAGCATAAGCACCAAGTGTAGAAGCAAGGATGCTCATAGTAGAAAGTAGAACCTTCCCATCTGTACTAGGAATTCCTCGGACCTCCATAAGTACCTGTGAGACAAATGCATCACAAAACCTCAATGTAGATCTGTAAGACCAACAACGCCGTTGTTCTTACCCCTACCAGTTGACTATAGGCCAACTTCAAACAGTTCGGACAAACTTCGAAGCATAACCTCGACCTGAGGTTTTAAATGAGGGTTGCATTCATGTATACTTGGCTAGATTCCTTTTTGTGAGACCATAAGAGTACTTATAGATAGGATTGTTGTATGTGGCCATCGATGTGTTTGTGAGCAAATGCCAATAAAATGCGTTTCTACCATTGCTTGATTTGAATTTGAGTAAACATGGGACTGTATTAGTTAGAGCGACTTGATTTATGTAGTTAGTTTCACAATATGACTCTTGAATCATCATTTACAGCCCCTCAATACTGTTTTCTCGTGTTGTACTTGGATTAGTTGAATTCGATGCATGTAATGTCTGACTAGCTGACAGTAGAGCTGTATTTACATGAATCGCGTCCATAGATATATGTATCTCATGTGTAAGAAAGTAGCATGATAAAGCATTTAGGGTCATGTCATCATATATGGGAACACTCACGTCTATTATGCACGGTCATTAATGCACTATAGGAATTAGGTCATGACCAGTTATGTGTTTTGTGAATAAGTTGTTGCACTACTTGGTGTTTGTTTGACTTAAGTTGGTCTAGCATGTGAACTGGTTATTCAGATAATTTAAGTTTTGTACTTCATAGCATGACATGACCACTAACTCATTGTTGCATTCCGTGACTTCTATGATTCTATGTTTTAGCTAAGTAACTGAATGCGCCCGTATTTGAAGCATGATGAGACGACCCTAGAAACCTGTATTCATATATTCTTGCCCTTCTTTGATTGATCAGAGTAGCACAACAGAAGCATCTAGGCCTATAATCCATAGGCCTATGACTCGTCTAGGAGCATAACCATTCATTTGTACCAATCTATGACTTAAGAGACAATTAGCTCCAAGTGGTGACCTTCGGAAAAGCCTCTCCACCATCAAAGTCATCAACTTGCATTTCTACATGAACACCTTCTCTCCAAGTTGTTCTTATCGACATGGTTATGCTAGTTCATGCTATTCGTGATTCTTGATCTTCAATGCAATGATGTTAACCCTACGTGATGTCAATGTGATCATAAATGCTACTTCAAGTTCTATCATTGCCAACATGGCGTAATTGGTATCTCTGCTACCTTAATGTAATGTGGTAATCTTCTAATAAATAATTTAACCTTAGATTGACTTAATATCTTCATGCTTTTAAATGAACCTGACTAAGATAACTGCCTTCATATGACTTTAGCATGTCTTGTCTAACTTCCCATGAATGAAATGTTCAAAAGTTATTTGGAATCGATATAAAAACATAGAAATGTCGGTCACATATGCTTCCGTTTTGTAATTGCTTACTATATGCATATTAGACGTTTTCATGTTGCTTGAGAATCCTAGACTTAAGAATACTAAATTACTGATACTATGCAATGTTATGTGATGCTATTATGCTTAAATGATACTATGTGGTGCTATGTGACGTTCTTATTATTCTAATATGTTATAGAAATCTTTGAGTTAACCATTGTGATCCCAAAGGTGACTTGAATTCATGTTTTAGAATGAGACTACTAGTATATTGTCTCAGTTGTCACACCTCTAGATGCCCACTCATAAGTGCATATGCATGGAGTTGCTGTGTACTATGCGAATTGAGTCTAGACATTCAAAGGTCTATGTTTATTTTTTTTTTTAAAAAAAGCCCACTATGGTTTTCCATGCCAACTCAGTTGCTCCTCTTCAATGCAATCTGCCCTCGACGCTTAAATAGAGTGAGTAGACGCTTGAAAAAAATTGGCGCGGAGGAGACTGGATGCCATAATCCATTTTCTTTCGATTTAAAAGAAGTAGTGATTATAAAATGAAACCTTTTGAAAACCTACCGTGTAGATCGTAGTTGTATGCATACATTCTAGGAATAACCGAACTTAGGTATAGAATTTCGAGGACGAAATTCTTTTAAGGGGGGAGAGTGTAAGACCCGCCTTCTTTATTTTAAGTTACCTGGCTGTCCTACCTTCTACCTTCTAAAATCGTATTTTTAGTAACTGTATGAGTTAAAATTTCTATCGATGTGCTTATATGAACGATAATTTTATTAAAAAGAATATTTTCGTCACTATTAATATTATTATCATTATTAGTTTTGAAAATCTTTCGATGATTTTTAGTATGCATTGATAAGGATTATTAACGGGTACTAAATCGAGTAGGAACTCGAGTACGATTAGCTTGTTAACCTTTGAATTAGTTTTAAGGTTTAATAAATCGACCCTTGGCCTATTTGGGAACGAGTAATCGATGAAAGGTTGTATTATCGATTTTGGGTTTAGAATTCGGGATACGACTTAGACTAGCGGTGTTAAGTATTGGGCAAGCTTGAAACAAAAAAAAAGAGAGAGAGAGAAGGAAACAAGGGGCATTTTAATAAAATGCCACCAGAACTTGAGCTGGCTTCTTTCTCCTTTACAGCACACCCCGACCCCCCGAGCCCTATTCTCCCTCTCTCTGCCCTTCATCTTCATCTTCTTCTTCTTCTTTTTCTTCTTCTCTGCCTCCACACACGCAGCCTCAAGCTCCCAAAACTCTATCAATTCTCCCTCTACCCAACTTGTATTTCTCACGTTCAACCTCCCCCAGAACCCTACAAGTCATTGATGAGAATTTCGGGCAAGAATAGAGCATAATCACCGCAGTTGTCATTGATTCTAGCCAGGGTTTCGAGAGCCGGACATGTGCCCAAAACTCAGCCATGCAATCCCATTTCTAGTTGCCTCAATCCCTTCTAAATCGGGGTTAAACTTGCAACTTCAAGCATCAAGTTAGTGAGTGAGAATTTGGGTTGAAATTAGGGTTCGAATTGTGCGAATTGGGCACGGTTTGGGAGTCTATTCGTGCTTGGGCAAGCAAGAGTCGAGGAAATGGGAATCGTTCAAGCCCCTAAATTCGAGCCAGTAGCCTTGGATTCAAGTCTCTAGCTTAGAATCAAGGTGGGTGTTTCTTGCCTCCTAAGTATTAGTAGTTTCGAAATTGTTTTAACCTTAAGATGTGTTGCATGTGAGTTTAGGATTAGTCAGATCGATTGGGGTTATGCATGTTCTGTTTCAGCTGAATTTAGTTTAAATCGATGTATGTTAAGTTTAGTTAGTTCATACCTGAAAGGTAGCTTCGAAATGAATTATGCATGCTTGAAATCGATTCAAGTATATTTAGTTAATATATGCCTGAAAAATAGCTTCGAAATGAATTATGCATATTTAGGATCAATTCAAGTATATTTAGTTAATACATGCCTGAAAGGTAGCTTTAAAATGAATTATGCATGTTTTGAATCGATTCAAGTATATTTAGTTAATACATGCCTGAAAGGTAGCTTCGAAATGAATTATGTATGTTTAGAATCGATTCAAGTATATTTAGTTAATACATGCCTGAAAGATAGCTTCGAAATGAAATACGCCTGTTTAGATTAGATACATGTACACCTAGTTAATTTATGTTCATTTAATAACTTTGAAGGGAATTTGAATGTTTAGAATCGATACATGTACACTTAGTTAATTCATGTTCGCTAAATAACTTGGAAGTGAAATATGAATTTTTAGGATCGATATATGTATGCTTAGTTAATTCATGTTCGTTAAATAACTTCAAAGATGAAATATAAATGTTTGGGATCGATATATGCACGCTTACTTAATTCATGTTCATTTAGTAACTTCGAAGTGAAATATGAACGTTTAGAATCGATACATGTACACTTAGTTAATTTATGTTCGCTAAATAACTTCGAAGTGAAATATGAATGTTTAGGATCGATATATGTACGCTTAGTTAATTCGTGTTTGTTAAATAACTTCGAAGTGAAATATGAATGTTTAGGACTGATATATGTATGCTTAGTTAACTCATGTTCGTCTAGTAACTTCGAAGTGAAATATGAATATTTAGAATTGATACATGTACACTTAGTTAATTCATGCTGGATTAATAGCTTCGAAAAGAAATGAGTGTGCTTACAATCTTGTGTGATTGGTTAGTCTATACCTGGACCATGACTTTAAAATAATAAATGAACACCTTAAATGCGATAAGATTCCTGTTTGATTAGTTTAGTTGGTTTGTTAAGTGTTATTTCAAGTTAAGGCATTGTAGACGTATAGGTAAATGTGGTTATATATAGATGTATGCTTACGGTAACATACCGCTGGATGGTGCTACTTGCCTAGGTAAGTGCATAAACTATATTACACGTCTCTTTACAAGTTTTCATGATAATAGGTTATGATTATCGAATTGAAAACCGAGATGGTAGTTGGATGGTTTGAGGTAGAACTATGAGTGGTTCGAGGTTTCCTGCGGTCAGTTGTTATGTGAGGAAGGAGCTTGGGTTGTGAATTAACCGCAATCGTGTGGATTGCGAGGCCATGTGTGGCTTATGCTGAGATTGATTGATTGATTATGAAGTGTTTGAATGTGTTACATGCAAACCCCCTCCCTTTTATGCCATTAAGTTTCTTGTTATGAGTGAGGGTGAGTTTGAAAAAGGAAGTTTTTTATATTTGTAACTAATAGTAGCCATAACTATTAGCAAATGATGGCCTATTTTAACTATGCAAATACAGTTTTGGGAGTGAACTCGCTTAAACGGGGGAATCCCTAAAGAATTTAAATAAAAAGAGAGTACGTTGTACGAAAAAGGATTTCGTTGTGAGAGGCAGCAAACTTATTAGTCGTTATGACTAGATGCTTTAAATAGCTAAGATAAGTGCTTAGGGATAATAGATGGGAGTGAACCTGCTTGAACGGGGGAATCCTTAGCCTAGAGAGTAATCCCTAGAGACCCTGACGGGGGTTAAGGTCCAAAAGTTAGCTGTTATCCCAGGAGTAAGAGCTTAGTGTGAGTTAATCTTACTGGGATTGAGTGTAGATCTCCCCCAGCTAGCACTTTATGATGATCTTATGCCCAGAGTATTTTCCTAATAAGTAAGAAAAACAGTTGGCATTTTGCTTTTTTAAGTATTTCAGAAAGAAAGTTTTTAAGGGCCATTACGATACCAATATGAAAGAGATTCTTTTAAGAATATGTGCCCAAAGAGACTAAGAAAAGAGTTCTTATGAGCCTAAAGAGGCTAAGTAAAGTGTTTTTAGAAAAATAAAAGAAAGATTTTCATGCACATCATGTGAATAAGAAACTAAGTGCACTATAAATGAAATTCCAAGTATAGCATGACCATACTCTTGTAATGCAATGAGCATATGAGTTTGAATGTGCATGTTTAGCCAATGAAAGTTCATGGTATAATCTCTGCTTCATATGTTTAGTATCTCGTATGAGTGAATTAGATAGATAAAATATAAATCACAAATTGTATCACATAATCTATGAAAGAAAGTTCTGTGCTTAGTTATCGATGCTTGCTTAAGTGTGTGACTGCCTGTTAGTAAAGAAGTTTGGTCATTTAAAGACCTAGAAATGTGTTTGAGTGGTTAAAGTGAAGTTTATGGTTAGTGATACTTCCCTAAGAATTTTATGAATGCCTAATATGATAGTAAAGTATGAATACATGATATGTGACTATTAAAGATATTATTGCCTGTAACAGTTTTGGTTTTAAGGGGGTCGGGGGACACTCACTGAGCGTTTGGTTGCTCATCTTACTACTCTTTCCCCTTTTCCCCCAGGTCTGTATTACGACAAGTAGGAGCCAAGTGACTTATGTCAAGATGGAATCTATTCTAGCCTGCAAGGTGTCATATGTGCCCATTTGAAGGGGCCTTACATGTTTAATGAAGTCATGTAAAGTATTCCTAGAATTGTAAGCGTTTGTATACAAGTATTCTAGTTCATGTAGTGTATTCAATTTAGGAGTCGCTCTGTATGGCCGTATCAGCTAACCATCTAATTAGTTAGATGTCTTCTTGGTCAAAGTTAGTTATGTTTTAGGATGTAAACCCCAATACTTCGGTTGTGTGAACCGTTGAGTTGTATCTTTCATTTCTTCTTTATTAATGAACTACATTGTTTGAGTACTCCGAGCGAGTTGCTCGTTGAGTTATGTACTCCAGTGTGTAGCCGTTAAGCTTATTTTAAAATGTTGTACGCTTTTATTGATTGCAGGGGTTTATTGTAAGACTTTTAGTCTAGAAACGGTCAGTTTTTAGGGGAAACTCTGTCCGTTTTGCTCAGAAATTAGGTAGGAAGTAAGAAAACGTAACGCTCCTGGCCGTAGGGGCTGGGAGTGTTAGGCCTTATAGGTTGGGTCACACCAGTGTAGAAAGCTTGAACAATCATCCATCGTTGAAGGCCATGGTAAGGGCATAACCGCAGCAAATCCTTGAACCATTACCAAGCCTCATAGAGTGTCTCATCATCCCTTTGGGTAAAATTGGTGATTTGACTCCTCAAACTTGCCGTTTTGCTCAGTGGGAAGAATTTGGCGAGAGAAGCTCTTGTAAACTCATCCCATGTGGTGATACATCCCAAAGGCAAAGAATGCAGCCATGCTCGTGCCTTATTCCTAAGTGAAAAGGGAAATAGCCGTAGTTGAATGGCATCGATGGAGACTCCGTTAAACTTCTATGTGTCACACAGCTCTAGAAAGACCGAGAGGTGTAAGTTCAGGTCTTCTAAAGGGGTGCCTCCAAATTGGGATGTTGCACCATGAAAATGAGAGCCGACTTGAGCTCAAAATTGTTTGCATCAAGGTTAGGGTGAGCGATGCTTGAGAGAATGCCTTGGACTCCAAGGGTAACAAAATCTCTAACCATCCTTCTTTTGTCACCTCCTTCTCACTCCATATTTGGTGAAGTTCTTCTAGCCTCACATTTTATTCCTCAAGTTTTTGCTTCTTCCTGTTGAACGGTAAATTTACCTATTTTACGTGCCTCTTTCACCTACTTTTCGCTCGTATAATAACTTAATCTTTAGAATTTGTACTCGTTTTATTTATGTTTTGTAGGAAATAACTCTAAATCGAGCAAACGTCGCGGAAAGGGACAAAGATGGGACAAAACGATGAAAATCAGCGAAAACGGGCAAAACACAGCAGAGAAGGACAGTGCACGGCCGACCTGCAGGGAGGCACGACCGTGCACTGGCGGCAGAAGCCACGCACGGCCAGCCGCACGGCCGTGCGTGGTGACGCACGGCCGTGCGTCAGGCCTGGGTTCGCGATAAAAGCCCCTTTTTCGGGCGTTCATGAGGGGAGTTCGTTCGGGGTTTCTCCTTGGGCGATTTTCTAGGTTAGTTTAGGTTAGGTTTATCCAATAAAAACCTCAATAGGAGGATTAGATTAGGATCTCAGTTGTTTGTATTTTGGGATTCTTGTTTGTGGATTTCAAGTTCTTCAATCAATTCAAGCATAAGTTTCCCTCTTCCTTTTCTCTATTTATTTCATTGTTCTTGTTTATGTTTTGTTAGTTTTAATTCTTGTATTTGATTTGCCTAAGTTTATATGTTTGATTTTCATTGTTGATTCATGTTATCTAGTTGTTTGAATTCGTTTTATTTCATTGCCTTTGTTTCGTTCTTCGTGTTCATGTTCTTATTTGTTAGTTTAGGTTTTCATTCGTTTTTGATGATTAGTTGTTAGATTTTGTTGGCTTGGATTGTGATTAGCCTCTTGATGGCTAATTAATCTTGTACTAGGCCTAATCATGCCCAATCTTTGCCTAGAACATAGAGTTTTCCTTCACGCCCGCCAAGTGTTCGATGAAATGCCTGAGAGGGCTTTCATCCATATTTTTGGGCGATTGACTTATGCTGAGAGGTGAGGTCAATTTGCTAGTGTGGGAGAGGGAATAGCCGAGTTCGGGACACGAAAGTAGTATCCGAATCGAGTTAGGTCCGGGGTTGCTAGTTTTGTGGTTTAACTCGCCTAACCCCACGAAAGTAGGTGGTTACACGAGTTAGACTAGCTCATGACCCTTGAGAGAGGGCTTGGGCGGTCTTTGATGGTGCAACCGACCATCTCTTGTTCATGGTGTGGTTCGGGTAGGTTAGGACCTGTCTTGATTAGTTGGTTCATCACTTGGTGAAATCACAACTCCAAGTCGTTTGTTTCTGTATTTGTAGCGTAGTTTAGTTTCCCCTTCTCACCCTTCGATCCTGCCTAGCTTGAGACGCTCTAGTGAACTCTGGTAGTTGGAAACCCAATTCCCTGTGGACGACACCCCAAGTACTCAACGACATACCTTGCACTTGGGGTTTATAAATATTAAAACTCTGTTTTTCTCGCAACACTTCCTCCTTAAACGGAAAGTCCTCTCGATCTCAGCATCAGGTTCCTATACAAATCGACTTCCTATAAACGTGAATGATTCCTACAAGTACAATCACCAACACTACCAATGTAATCAAACAAGTAGAAAAAAAAATAAAAAATAAAACACTTAGTCAATTTCATAAAACTAACTCAATAGTTAACAAATTGGTCCCTGAAAACAGTGCCAAAAACTTGACACGTCTGCAAGCACACGGGTGTCATAGTATATATTAAAAGATCATCCTCAAGGACTAAAGTAATCTATAGGGTCAGGAGTCTGCTAGAATTTGCTAAGAGATCAATCCTTTCAAATGGTCGATTTAAATAAACTAAATAACTATTTGGAATTTCAATAACGGAAAAACATCTGGGAATTTCTTTCACCAAGTAAAGAGTCGCATCATAGATTTAGGCATGCACTTTTCATAGAAAGAACGCTTCAAGGAATTGCAATCAAATTGAATTTAGTCCTTTCTTTTGAAGCAGACTAAATTACCTAAACAAATTCAAATAACACTCTCTTAAGTATATTTGATTTAGTCTGGGTTAAACATCTATGAATGCTAAGTCTCTTCTTAACAAGCAGTTCTCTCTCGAGTTTTGCTAAATTAAGTTCTATCAAGACGATCGAGTAGAGAGTTTCACCTTTTAGTACTTTACCCTACTGCCTAATATAAGCAAGAAAAATTGGCCAAATTCCACTAACAACATTCCAATTTCAAGATAGTCATGAGTCATTTCAAACATGAAATAAGCGTAAGAACTCAAGGGTAAAGGATCTAACAACAATTCTATAGCTAACAAATCCCTAGATTAGATAAAACTACTCACTGATGTTTCTAAATTCAATTAAAACAAGAGTTTATAAGCAAATTCAAAAGAATGAAGGAAAACTTCGCAACAATGGCAGCCCTTGAATTATGAAACAATCTTCAAGCTTCCAAGTGCAAGCTTCTCCCTTTTAATCTCAACGAAAATTGCACTAGAACTAAGCTTAACTAGAAGAGATGTGAAAGTAAATTATGGTTGCTGAACAAGAAGTCCTTTTCTACTCTGGGACATGCCCTTTTACGCAGCAAATTGGATTAACCTCAGCCGCACGATGAAGGAAGATAAAGAGGCTAGCACTTATGAGCTTACCACGGTCTATGGCAAACACCATTGTCTGACCGTGGTTTTGGCTGAAACCGAAGTTTTTTGCTTTTCTCATACTCCACAGGCATGGCATCTTAAGGCGCATCTGTGGGGGGTCAACATACACTCAAATGAGGGTCAAATGCCAGGTAAAATGATCTAAAATCTTGCAAATGTCATCAAAGAACCATAGCCAAGCATAAACGGGAATATGAGTATAAATTATAACATAAAGCATACAATTCTCCCTAAAAATACAGCAAAATGACCCTAAAATGATATACAGTTTAAGCACTTATCAACAATCATAAGGGAGTTCTGCATTCAAGAAGGCTTTTACACTGCAAAAGGTAAAGAATGAGAAAACTAGGTATACTAAAAAATGTAACTACCTATAATGCACTTGGAGAATTCATTGTAGTATGCTAGTTGATGAGACTACTTGAATGGTGAAATCACATAGTGAGAGGCACATTTATGAGAGATCTGACCAAAATAGGATGGCCACAGCTCCCTGGGTTAGTAAATTCCTCTCCCTTAGTTCATAGCTACTCCAAAAACGGATGTTAAGGGAATGCAGGAAGTTATGGCAAGGAAGTATGGATTTCATATTCCTGATCATACATGTGGGAGGGCAAGGAGAATGATGAAGGATGCTATTGATCGCAAACATAAGGAAGGGTATAAGTACTTGGCACATTACACAGAGGAATTTAAAGCCAAAAATCCAGGATCTGTTACTTTCATAACCAGGACGTATCAAGGGCCTGCCCAGAACCCAATTTGGTACTGATCCTTCAATTGCAGCATTCAAAAAATTTTACAGGCCTTTGATTGGGGTAGATATATGCCATCTTAAAGGAGTCTACAGGGGAGTGCTACTCACTGTAATGACTCTAGATGGCAATAATTGACAGTTCCCATTAGCTTATGCTGTGGTTGAGAAGAAAAATAAGGAGTGGAGTTTTTTCTATCAGGCCTAGTCTGAGCTCTTGGTGCAGTTGAGAACCAGTCCATATATACCATAACGTCTGATAGGCGTAAGGTATTTGTTTTTTTTTTTTTTTTTTTTTGTAAATTGCTTTATAATTTAGGTTCAAACTATTTCACTTACTTGTTCCTTATTTTCTGTTTAGGTAATTATAAAGACCTTGAGAAATGTTATGCCTACTGCTTCAAGGAGAACATGTGTCATCCATTACTACAAAATTTTACTTTAGTTTATGCAGTTAAGCCTAAACAGAACGCACTCATGAAGGAAATTTGTGTATATCTGTGTTATCTTTGTCACCTTATTAAATTAAACATAATACTATTATTTAATTTTAGGTGCATGGTTTCATGCCTTTTTTTACATTGCTACAAATGCCTATACCTTATTTATACATGAAAACGCAATGGAAAAAATGTGGGAGAAAGACCATTCTACTTATCATTGGCTGAGAGACAATGAGAAGTTAGAATTGTGGGCTAGGTTTAAGTTTAATACCCAATCCTAAATGTGATGACAATACCAATAATTTTGTTACAAGCTTTAGTCATGCAATTGTGAAGTCAAAGGTTTGCCTCTCTTACCATGCCTATGGAAATAAGGAAACTCATTAGGAGTAAGTTTGTCAAGAGATTTGAAAAGTCATAAAAATAGAATAACAACCTTGTCCTATATGTGCATAAGAAGTTGATTATGATATAGATGGGACGTAGGAACTGCACACATCTAGTACATGCAGGGCAATGGGAATTTGATGTTACAAGATAGGTTTTGTGATTGCAGAAAATGGTAGCTTATTGGCCTCCATTGCAAACATACTGCAAGGTGCATTTTCAGGATAAAGCAACAGTTAGAAGATTATGCTGAGGATGACTTCGCTATGGAGAAATACAGAAATCTCTATATCCACATTGTTCATCCTATTGGAGCTCTACAAATGTGGGATAAGAGGAATTTGCCAAATTTAGACCCCCTTATGCTCAAAGGAAAATAGGTATCCACTAGAGCATAAAAGAAGAGAGTCCTTGAATGCCCCTTTATCTAAATCTCAGTCACAGGAACTCCCACATAAAGTACTTGGGTCTGGCACCACCAGATATAAGTTTCACCTTAAATTGTGGTTAATTAACCTTACTAATATGGGTTAACTAATAGCATTTGTTTTATTGTAACAGGTGTAAAACATGCAAGCACCTGGGCCATAATGCTGCAAATGTGCAAGGCTAAGAGATGAGCATGGCAGACTGTTAGAGAAAAGAAAGAGGATACCCACAGAAGGCAGGATTCCTAAACCTTGAGGTAGGCCAAACAAACTGAAGCCAGCCACTTTAACAATAGCCCCCTCCACAACAACAGCAACTCAAGCAGGTCCTTCCAGCCAATGCAGCCAAGTTTGAGCAACTCAACCAACCTAACCTAGAAGCATATTAAGTAGCAAAAGCCAGCACCAATCCTGTGCTTGTTAAGCTTTATTTGCAGTGAAACATTTCTAAACTTTATAAATCTTTGTGGTGTAAGATAAAGTATGTTCCAAGAGTATATGTTGTTAACTTATTTGCAATTGTCATTTGAGAGAGAGCACTTGGTCTGATAATGTAATTACTTTAGTTAAACAAAGTCAAATAAAGTATGTGTTCCAGACAAAATATGTGTTGACTACAAGAACAACTTAATCATTTCATTTCATGATTACAATATATATAAACAACTCCATCACATTAGCAAGTGAACTTCAAACTACCATCACAGTGGTAAGCACTACAATAACACCAATTAAGAGCATGTAAACAATACTTAGCCCCTTCTCCATCAACTTAAATATCATTTTTAACTCTGACAACTCCTTCTTGAATTTAGTAAGCATAATCATAATCCTCTTCTCCATCTCATTGTCATCATTAATCCGTTTTAAGAACTTGTCACACAGTAAGCACTTTATGTATTTCACTCTTGGTTTTTGGCTTGAATGGGACACTTTCCATGTTCCTTGTATATGGCATCTTGGACATCTGCAGTCATCATCAAATTTACATAATTGATTGCTCTTTAATGATGGCATTCCCCTCATTTTAACTTCTTGCCCTTCCTTAAAAAAAAACCAAAAATTAAAGATATTGTAAGCCAAATCAGTGAAGACATGCAACAACATGGACAAAGCAGTAGGGACTAAGCAATGGAAGGCAAATCAATCAAAAATGCAGCAGCAGCAGCACCTAAAGGATGTACATTTGGGAAGAAGGGTGAATGCAAAGAGAATAAGGAGTACAAGGAGAATGAGGAGTAGTGGGGAATGAAAGGGAAGAGCAAAAGGAAAGAGAGAAGATGGTTAGGGCTATATTTAAAGAGAAAAACACATGACCGTTGAAAAAAAATGCAAGATTTATATCTGTACGGGTAATCTTGGCTTTCAACTTCAAAAATTTAAATTCACTGCTCTTTCAATCGAAATGTTGATGTCACAGGTCGGAATTAGGCCATACAAATAGTTTCACTATTATTTAAGGTACCCCAGAATTTGTTTTAAAAAGCAAAGGTCCTTAAGATAGTTTCCATATAAGTTAGGGTACCTCTATGTAGTTTTTTATCTTTACAACCCTATCTTTTATCTTATCAACATTGGTTGAGTCTTTGGCAGATGCAACAAGGGCAAGGACTTTCTTTAGGAGTTCCTAAATAAGGTTTCCCATTACATAGGGCGAGCAACATTTAAATGGACAGAGGAAAAGCATAAGTTTGATTTAAGGACTTCTAGGCTCATAATGGGTGACTCTATTGGTGGTTCACTGAACAGTTGATTCTCTTCTAAGCCTTTGTTATAAACACTTTCATGTTATTTGTTATTTGTAGCCTACGATATTCTGCATAACAACAAACATTTGCATGTCATTTAGTCCATGCTCTCAACTGCTAAACTTATAGTCTTATGAGTGAATTTTTGGAATCTAAACATCATATGACTTAAGACCAATATTACTTAATGAATAGTCTAAGGAAAATAAAATGAAAGATGGAAATTAGATCACATGAGAGACAAAGCTCAAAGTACTCCTTTATTTCTTTACCATGAGTTCTTCCTACCCATGTCCTACTCCTTTGTCTTATCTTCCCCCCCCCCAGAAAATCTCCCGAAGTTAACACACTTAAGTCAACCCGCTTGCACCGTAAAAAATATCATAGGAAACCTCTAATCATAGCTAGTTTAGTCAGCATATACACCTTTTTTCATTCACATCTCTATGCATACATACATCTCACAAAACAAAAGTCTAGCTAACTAGTCAGAAGAAAGTTATCTAGGTCATTGTTGACCTAGAGTAAAAACATTACATCTATTATAGGTACCTAGTGATCCTTAGAAGGATTGTAATTAGGTCATCATCATAATCATTCTCTAAATCAGAGCCCATGTCAATGATCTCCACATCTAACTCACCCTTTGGCTTGATATCCTCATCCTTTGGCTCCAGCTCACCTTTTCCTTCAGGGTCATCCTCATACTTAGAGCCTACTATAACTACCTCTGGAGATTTGGGAACATCAATGATAACATGGGCCTCATTGCTAAGTCCTAAGAATGGTCAAGAGTTAAGCAAAAGGGCTCAGATCTTTCTTTAGAGTTAGACAGTAAAAGGGTTAAGATGACACTAGTGATGGGCCACTGAGGGGTCGAGAAATGGAATAGGTGGTGGTAAGAAAAATAACTCAGTAAAAGATGAGGTATAACCTGTGATGGAGTGCCTACCTGCTCTAGCCATTCACCCATGAGAAGGTTATATGCGACAATAGGCTAAGCATGGGTCCCTAAAACCTCTCCCAATCTATCCTAGGGTATCCCATCATAAGGAAATCATGGTAACACATCCGAAAATGGATCCAAGGGTTATTATGTGGTAGGGTCAAAACTAAAATCAAACAATAGGCTTTAACAAGTGGGCTATAGAGGGGGAGCAGGGTTCCAGCATATGTGGCTGCA
>JAKOGI010002853.1:65000-81529 GCA_029747015.1 Carnegiea gigantea
AATTAAATTGTCCAAACAAATTCAACTAACACTCTCTCAAGTGTCTTTGATTAGTCTAGGTTGAAGATTCATCACTGCTAAGCCTCTTCTTAACAAGCAATTCTCTCTTGGGTTTCGCTAGGTGAAGTTCTATTAAGGTGATCTAGTAGCAAGTTTCACTTTTCAGTATTTCACTCAACTACCTAACATAAGCAAGCAAAATTGGCGAAAGTTTACTCAAAACATTTCAATCTCAAGATAGAAGTAAATCGTTCCAATCATGAAATAAGCAGAAGATTCTAAAGATTAAGGATCCAACTACAATACTATGGCTAACAAATCTCTAGATTAAATAAAACTACTTACTCATGTTTTAAATTCAACTAAAACAAGAATTCAAGAATAAGTTTAAAAGGAAGGAAAACTTCTACAACAATGGTAGCCCTTCAATTGTGCAACAATCTTTAAACCTCCAAGAGCAAAGCTTCTCCCTTCGATTGTCCTTTTGCTCCCAAAAATAAACTAAACTGCACTCTAACTAAAAGAGAGATGGATGTGAGAGTAGTAGTGAGATGGTGATGGGTGTTGAATTCTTCTTTCTTCAGTGGAAAAGCACGCCTTATAAGCACCAAATGGAGCATCCTCAGCCTCACAATGAAGGAAGAAAAACAGGCTAGTAGTTACAGGCACAATACGGTCCATGGGGAACACTACGGTCAGACCGTGGTTCTGGCTGGTTTCGAAATCTTCTGCTTTTCTCTTACTCCATGGGCATAGTACTTAGGTTACTTTCATGGTGGGCTAATAAGCACTAAAATGAGGGTTAATTGCTAGGTAAAATGGTTTAAAATCATACAAAAGTCACTAAAGAATCATACGTAAGCATATAACAAGAATGGAAGTACAAACTATAACATTAAGCCTGTAAATTCCTGAAAAAGTGTTACAAAAAACTTCCCCAAAAATGAGTACATAAAAGCACTTATCAAACTTCTCTATGCTTAAATCATTGCTTGTCCCTAAGCAATACTAAGACCAAAAATTATTTACAACCTTCTTAGGATAGACATTGATAGCAGCTCAATGGCAAAGCCAATGCAAAGGTAGCCCAAAAGTGCAAAAATCATTTAACAAACAGACTAGAAAATGAAGTTTTTGAAATCATTAATAGACCACATTGTCAAGTTTGAATCAATCTCCCCTAAAATCATCAAATACAATCACATTAACATATAACACGAAAGAAGCTAGTAATGCCGGTGGAACCTCACTATAGTCGTGTGGCACTAATCACACCTGTGTTTGAAAATGTAGGAAGGCTCCCTTAATTCCCATCCCATAGACTCAAATCTACCATAAACTTGATAAGAGCCTGTGTTTGAAAATGTAGGAAGGCTCCTTTAATTCCCATTCCATAGACTCAAATCTACCATAAGCTTGATAAGGCTCTCTAATTTGCCATCATTAGTATGTAATACATATTAGATAATCATGAGGACTTTATGACGTTGTGACGAGGCCATGGGTAAAGGTAAGAAGGGAATGAATATTTCGACAATGTGGAGCTAGAAGCCATAGGCTAAGAGTTAAACGCTTCCAACGCGCTTTTGTAACTCTCTCCTCCAACCAATACATTTCAATAATAGAATAAATCTCTTTTCACAACCAAATGAAGAGAAAAAGAGTTGAAAGTCATATATACTTTTTACAATCCAAATAAGGCCAACACTCCTTTATTCTTTTTTTTTCCTTCTCTTTTTTTTTTGCTTTCTAATTTTTTTTCTTTCTGGTTGTTTTTTTTCCTTTTTTCTTCCATTATTTTTTCAATCTCACAAAAGAGTTGGCTAAGGAAATACGTACCAAACTTGAATTTCAACTCTTCTCTAATCTTTGTACAATAAGACAAGAGACTTCTTATACAAATACAAAAACACAAATCCCTTCACCAATTGATCAATCTAATCCACCAAAAAGATCTCAATGCACCTTACTAACTCCCATTCAAACTCAATTTACAAGAATGAAACGCTACTCTAGTCTTGACTTAAGGGTTAGATAATTATTTGGTCAAAGGCTATGTTTAGAGGTTCAAATCAATAAAAATGGATAAAAGCTCAAAGGGCCTAGAAAAGAATTATTATGCATAACAAAGGTGGCCATTTGGTCTTTTGGGTTAACAAGTAAAAGAATACCTCAATCATTTTACCTAAAAGCATATGCTAAGGGTGATCTTGAATGAGAGTCAAAGGAAGTTCTAAAGAAATGATGTCGAGGAAGAGTCGCTCATGAATTTATAAGAGATTAAATTGATAAATTAGTCTTTAAAAGCTCAAAGCCTCACAAGACACCTACCAAGGTCATACCTAGCTCATTAGGAGACGCATGCCAACATTCATGTAAAGAATCATGGGGTAATTAATTCGCACTCAACGTATGACCAAAACATAAAGCTCATTTTTACAAACTCGTTTTCAAACACCGTTTATTCACAATTGGGCAAATCAAAGGATTAATCTAAACAAAAGAAGTCTACCCAATCTATAGAGATCATCGTCGAAGGATTTTTTTTCTTTTTTTTTCTTTTATATTTATTTATTTTTGTATTTTTTTGTTTTTTTAGTGAATGCATGCTCGTAATAACAATACCAAGAAAATATAAAAAAAAACTATAAAAAAAACTATAAAAAGGAGCCCAACGTGAAAAGAAACCTAAATGTACCTCTAACATGCTCTAGCTACATAAAACTAAAACCTAAAATGCAATTCTAAATGCAAGCATGAACAATATATACAATGCATATACAAACACACACCAAACCAAGTCTTGCATCAGACGCAATCAATTAACTGACTCCCTCCCCCATGCTTAAACAAAACATTGTCCTCAATGTAAGCATAGAGTAGAAAAAGAAAGGGGAGTAGCAATAAGCAATTAGAAGGGAGGTGGAGGAGAAGGGTGGAGAGGTTGACCATAAGAGATATGCCAATCTCGCTAGGTCTCAAGACAAGTCTTATAGTCCTGAAAATATTGGGTCTGGGTAGCAAACATCCCACAGAGCTCGTTATGCCGTTCTCAGACAAAGTTGCAAAGACGGCATTCTCAGAGGCAACATAGGCTCAAAGGGACACTTGCTCCTCCTAAATTGACCTAAGGATGGCTGGACTTCTTTGTAGTTAGTGCAGGGTCGTTGGGAAGAGGAGCTAGGTCCGGCTTGACATGTAAATAGGGGTGGAGGAGGTCTAGGTTGAATAACCTCAGCATCGCCAGGTACCCATTGAAGGTTATCCCGATGAAGTAAAGTGGTCCGATCAACATTAAGAAGCGGCAGAAGCCGATCCCTAGGATAAATCCAACACAAAAATCCACCCTCTACTTTGCAAAAAATCATTAGGTCAGAAGCGACTTGATCAAGCTGCTTGGACCCAAAAACTCGATCCTCAGGGTTGGGCTCAACTCCCGAAAATCTAGCAATGGTTGCGATTACACCCCAATGACTATCCTGCCCTTAGTGCTAACAACCACACTATGGGCCTGTTCTTTTCGTGGATAAATAGGGTGGGTAAAAGGGTGAAGTAGGTTAAAGTAGGTTGAGGTGAGTTGAGGTAGGTTGAAGTTGGTATTTCTTTTTTTGAGATGGGTTGAAATAGGTTGAAGTAGGTTGATGTTGGTTGAAGTGGGTTGAAGTTGGTATATTTTTCATGTGGTGGGTTGAAATGGGTTAAAATAATAAGAATATAACTAATGTGTGATAATTTCTGAAGTTATCGAAATTTTGTGAAATTTTTGTTTATTCTTTTTTATTTTTTATTTTTTGTTTTTTTTGTTTTTTATTTTTTTATTTTTTTTATTTTTAATTTTTACTTTTTACTTTTTATTTTTATTTTTAATTTTCAATTTTTCATTTTTCATTTTTCATTTTTTCATTTTTTCATTTTTTATTTTTCATTTTTCATTTTTCCAATTTTTTATTTTTCTAATTTTTAATTTTTAATTTTTAATTTTTAATTTTTAATTTTTAATTTTCATTTTTCATTTTTCATTTTTCATTTTTCATTTTTCATATTTTATTTTTCATTTTTCATTTTTAATTTTTTAATTTTTTTAATTTTCATTTTTGTTTTAAATTTTTAATTTGAAATTTTTTATTTCTATTTTTTATATTTTATTTGTAGCTTTTATTTTTATTTTTTATTTTTTATTTTTTATTTTTTATTTCTTGTTTCTTATTTTCTATTTCTTATTTTTTATTTTTTATTTTTTATTCTTTTAATATCTTGGTTCTTATTTTTTTAATTTTATTTTTTTAATTTTTTATTTTGTAATTTATTATTTTTTTATTTTTAATTTAACAATGTATAAAATAAAAAATAAAAAATAAAAATAAAAATAAAAAAGAAAAAAGAAAAAAAGGAAAAATAAAAATAAAAATAAAAAATAAAAAAATGAAAAAAAATGAAAAATAAAAAATAAAAAAATAAAAAATAAAGAAATAAAGAAATAAAATAAAAAAATAAAAAAGAAAAAATAACAAGAGAAAAATAACAAAATGAAAAAATAAAAAGTAAAAAGTAAAAAAATGAAAAACAAAAAAATAATGAAAAATAAAAAATAAAAAATAAAAATAAAAATAAAAATAAAATAAAAATTAAAAATAAAAATAAACAATAAACAATAAACAATAAAAAATAAAAAATAAAAATGAATGAACAAAAATTTCATAAAATTTCGAAAACTTCATAAATTATCACACATTAGTTTCATTCTCATTATTTTAACCCACTTCAATCCACCACATACAAAATATACCAATTTCAGCGCACTTCAACCTACATCAACCCACTTCAATCTAGGTCAATCTATTTCAACCCACCTCAAAAAAAATACCAACTTCACCCTACCTCAACCTACCTCAACCTACTTCAACCGACTTCACCCTTTTTCCCACCCAATGTACTCATGAAAACAACAGGCCCTAAGGGCCTATTCTTTTCGTAGGTAAATAAGGTGGGTAAAAGGGTGAAGTAAGTTGAAGTAGGTTGAGGTGGATTGAGGTAGGTTAAAGTTGGTATTTTTTTTGAGGTGGGTTGAAATAGGTTGAAGTAGGTTGAAGTGAGTTGAAGTTGGTATTTTTTTATGTGGTGGGTTGAAGTGGGTTAAAATAATAAGAATGCAACTAATGTGTGATAATTTTTGAAGTTATCGAAATTTTATGAAATTTTTGTTTATTATTTCTTATTTTTTATTTTTTATTGTTTGTTTTTTATTGTTTATTTTTTATTTTTAATTTTTATTCTTATTTTTACTTTTAATTTTTTAATTTTTAATTTTTAATTTTTAATTTTAATTTTTAATTTTTCATTATTTTTTCATTTTTTATTTTTTCATTTTTCATTTTTTATTTTATATTTTATATTTTTTTATTTTTTTATTTTTCTGTTTTCATTTTCATTTTTTATTTTTTCTTTTTTATTTTTATTTTCATTTTTTATTTTCATTTGTATTTTTTATTTGTATTTTTTAATTTTTATTTCTTATTTTTTATTTCTTATTTCTTATTTTTTTATTTTTAATTTTTAATTTTTAATTTTTTAATTTCTTGGTTCTTATTTTTTATTTTTTAATTTATTATTTTGTAATTTATTATTTTTTTAATTTATTATTTTTAATTTTTAATTTTTTATTCAAAAAATAAAAATTAAAATTTAAAAACAAGAAATAAAAAGTAAAAAAATAAAACAAACAAAAGAAAAAAGAAAAAAGAAAAAAGAAAAAAGAAAAAAGAAAAATAAAAAAATAAAACGTAAAAAAATAAAAAGTAAAAAAATAAAAAATAAAAAAATAAAAAAATAAAAAATAAAAAATAAAAAACAAAAAAATAAAAATAAAAATTTAAAAATAAAAAATAAAATATAAAAAAATAAACAATAAACAATAAAAAATAAAAAATAAAAAAGAATGAACAAAAATTTCCCAAAATTTCGATAACTTCATAAATTATCACACATTAGTTTCATTCTCATTATTTTAACCCATTTCAATCCATCACATACAAAATTTACCAACTTCAACGCACTTCAACCTGCATCAACCTACTTCAATCTAGTTCAATCTATTTCAACCCACCTCAAAAAAAAAATACCAACTTCAGTCTACCTCGACCTACCTCAACCTACTTCAATCGACTTTACCCTTTTTCCCACCCAATGTACTCACGAAAACAACAGGCCCTAAATCTCATATGATACTTTACAAATTATTAAAATTATGAAGGGGGTGGGTTGAAGTTGGTTAAAGTGGGTTGAAGTAGGTTGAGGTAGGTTGAAGTGGGTTGAAGTTGGTATTTTTTTCAAGTGGGTTGAAATAGGTTGAAGTAGGTTGAAGTAGGTTGACGTGGGTTCAAGTTGGTAAATGTGGATTGACCCATGAAAAGAACAGGCCCTAAATCCCATATGATATTTTACAAATTATTAAAATTATGAAGGGGGTGGGTTGAAGTGGGTTGAAATAGGTTGAGGTAGGTTGAAGTGGGTTGAAATTGGTTTTTTTTTTTTAAGTGGGTTGAAGTAGGTTGAAGTGGGTAGTTGGTAAATGTTGATTGACCCACGAAAAGAACAGGCCCTATATAATTGTTGGGCCAGGAACGCCTAAGGATTAGTTTGGACACCATCTAGCATACAAGACATGAGGTATAACTTAGACAATCTCGAGACATTCAAACTATCTTCCCGAGCAAAGAAACAACAAGCGAGAATACGCTGAGCCACTCGAATGCAAGGGTTCCTAATATGGGTGCATTTGGAAGAACTAGCATTGTACCTGAAACTCCCTGAAAGAATGCCCTAAAATGCATTGGGGTTGAATTCATGGGGAACTTAATAGTTTGGTAAGTCCATACTAGGTGAAAAACCAAATATGCTATTAAAGGTAGCTAAGTTCAACTCATAAAATTGCCCTTCCAAATAAAATGAAATATATCCCGCTCAACATTGAGGCCCTCAAGTGACCTCAACATGCAAAGTACTTAGAAATTGTAGAGTGAGGTCCTGATATGTATGCTCTTTTATTTCAATAAAATGTCCCATAATCCTCGTGCAAATAACCACTATATATATCCAACAATTCTAAACGCCCCAACAATTCCTCATCATAATAATGATTTGTCACAATAATTCATTCATTCAAACGAAGGGGATGAGGAATGTTACCTCAGGTTCGTGCATTGCAGGAGGTTCTTGGAGGTTGTGATGGTGCTTGGCTAGATGTCCCTGCCTTCTTGATACTCCTTTGTCTTTTGGTAGGTGCCATGGATGTAAAATGTAAGAAAATTGAAACAAAACCCTCAAAATTAAGGTGTAGAAAAGAAAATGAAGAATTTAAGTGAAAAATGAGGAAGAATTAGAGAGAGAAGAAGATGGTTATAGAGGAAGGGTGAAAGTGAGATGAACTTGGAGAAGAAATGGTGGAAGGAGAAGAAATTTGTTGGAGAAAAAGAAAGAGTAAGAGAAAAGGGAAGATTTTGACTGAAAATGGAGTGAAAATGGGAAGAAATAAGGTAGAAATTGAAGGTTTAACAAAGGAGGATTTAGAGAGAGAAAGAGGGAGGTAGAGGGAGAGTGTGTCGAGGTAGAAGATGAATGTAGGAGAAGGTAGACAGTCACCATGGTCAAAACCCTTGACCGTGGCCTGTAGCAGTCCATCACAACCCGTGCTGGCTGCTGGATACCCCGTTCTCCGTTATGCTGAGTGGGCATGATACAGGACGTATTAGAAAATATAGACCGTCCGTACCTAACATTTTTCTTCCTTTTGTTTTTGTGTTCTTTTTCCCTTTTTTCTTTTCTTTTTATCTTTTTCTTTTTTTGCCTCTCTTTTGTTTTCATTTATGAAAAACTACCTAAAAATAGAATCAAAGCTATGAAAGGGCTTGGGTTGTCTCTTACGAAGCACTCTTTTAAGGTCAAGAGCTTGATCATGCTTCTATGTGCACTGGGGATTGGTAAGCATATGGACGATGACTTTGTCGATAGAGTGGGCCACAAGATAAGGCTTGAGCCGCTGTCCGTTTACCTTGAATGGACCAATGGATTCACTCCATACATCTACTACACCATGAGTATATACCTTGATAACTTGAAATGGTCCCAACCACCAGGATCTCAACTTGCCCGAAAATAATTTTAGCTTAGAATTGAATAAAAGGACCATGTCACCTTTGTCAAATCTCTTCTTCAAAATGTGCTTATCATGCACTTTCTTAGTCCTTTCCTTATAAATACGGAAGCTCTCATAAGCCTCTAATCTTAGCTCATCAAGTTCACATAATTGCAAAGCCCACTTCTCACCGGCCACCTTGAGATCAAAATTAAGCATCTTAATTGTCCAATAAGCTTTGTGTTCCAACTCGACCAACAAATGATAAGACTTTTAAACACTAAGCGGTATGGGGTAGTGCCTAAAGGAGTCTTGTACGCAGTTTGGTAGGCCCAAAGAGCATCGCCAAGTTTCGAAGACCAATCTTTTCGGGATCTATCTCCCGTCTTTTCCAAAATAAGTCTTCAATTCCCGATTAGATAGCTCGACTTGGCCACTCGTTTGGGGATGATAAGGTGTAGCAACTTTATGAAAGACCCTATGCTTCTTCAAATGTGACTCAAGTGGTTTGTTGCAAAAGTGAGTCTCATTGTCACTTCAAAGAGCTCTCGGTGTGCTAAATCTCATAAAAATATTTTTTTGGAGGAACTTTATAACAACCTTGGAATCATTGGTTAGGGTGGTAATGACTTCAACCCACTTAGAGACATAGTCAACCATGATGAGGATGCAGAGATTGTTATGGTAAGGAGGAATGGGTCCCATGAAGTAAATCCCCCATATATCAAATAACTCCACCTCAATAATGCTACTTTGAGGCGTCTCATGTTGCTTAGAAATGTTCCCCATTCTTCGGCATCTATCACAAGTCATGATAAACTTCCTTGCATCTTTGAAGGAAGTGGGCCAATAGAAACCCGCTCGGAGTACCTTTGCAATAGTCTTGTCCAGGCCAAAGTGTCCACCATAAGTCGAGGCATGACAATGGTGTAGGACACTATGAACTTCATCCTTTGGCTCTATATATCCCATCTCCACATAGTTTGTAGAGAAGAGGTTCCTCCCGTACGTAATATTTGACATCAGAGAGGAATTTCTTCCTTTGTTGATAAGATAATCTAGGAGGTAGCACCCCACACACCTTGAAATTCACCAAATCAGCATATCATAGGGTGGCTCGGTGGGAAATGGCAAGTAGTTGATCATCTGGGAAGGAATCATTAGTTGGGAGTTCCTCACTGGGAGTGACCTCGAGGCCTAAGCAAGATAAGTGATCCGCAACCACAGTCTCCATTAAGGACTTGTCTTTGATATCTAAATCAAATCTTGGAGGAGAGGACCCCATCGAATGAGGCGGGGTTTGGAGTCAGACTTCTTCATTAGGTACTTCAAAGCGACATGATCAGCAAATATAATGACCTTGCAAGTTATCAAGTAAGATCAAAATTTTTCCAAGGCAAACACAACCACTAGGAACTCCTTCTTCATCGTGGTATAATTTACTTGAGCCTTATCAAGAATTCAGCTCACATAGTAAATAGCATATGGCTTGTTGTCCATCCTCTTATTTGGAACTACCCGTACTGCAAAATCGCTTACATCACACATCACCTCAAAAAAGAAGCCCCCAATTCGGAGCTTACATTATCGAAGTCGTAATCGATGCCTCTTTTAACCTAAGAAAAGCACTCAAGGATTCTTCATTAAAATCAAAAGGCACATCCTTGACAAGCAAATGGATGAGTGGTTTTATAATTTTTGAAAAATCTTTTATGAACCGCCAGTAAAAACCAACTTGTCCAAGAAAACTCTCCACACCCTTTACAAAAGTTGGTGGTCGTAATTTTTCAACCAACTCTACCTTTTCTTTGTTAACCTTAGTGCCTTATTAGAGATGATATGACCTAAAACAACCCCTTCTTGTACCCTAAAATAGCACTTTTTCCAATTCAAGACCAAATTTATATCTGCACACCTTTACAAGACCCTGGCCAAATTATTCAAGCAAAGGTCAAATGTTGTACCATACACTGGAAAATCATCCATAAAGACTTCCCTTTTGTCCTCAATAAAATCAGAGAAAATAGCCATCATATAACGTTAAAAAGTAGCGAGGGCATTACATAGCCCAAATAGCATTTTCCTATAAGCAAATGTACCATAGGGACAAGTAAAGATGGTCTTTTCTTGGTCACTAGGATAAATAGGGATTTAGAAGAAACCCGAATACCCATCTAAGTAACAAAATATGAATTTATGGCCAACTTTTCAAGCATTTGGTCTATAAAGTGAAGGGGAAAATGGTTCTTTCAGGTGGCCTTATTCAATTTTCGATAGTCAATACACATACAGCATCCAGTGACAGTCCTAGTAGGGATCATCTCATTGTTCTCATTTTTTATGACCGTCATTCCCCTTTTCTTAAGTACTACATGGACCAAGCTTACCTACTTACTATCGCAGATAGGCTAGATAATGTTGACTTTAAGTAGTTTCAAATTTTCCTTCTTGACTACCTCTTACGTATTAGGATTTAACCTTCTTTGGTGCTCAATTGAGGGCTTATGGTCATCTTCCCTCAAAATTTGATGCATGCACACAAACAAGTGAATTCCTTTTAGATCATCAAGAGCATATCCTATGGCCTATGGCCTTACAATGCATTCTAATTATTCTAAGCAAAGAGTCAATTTGAGATGCACTTAGACTCACATTAACATTCACAAGATAAGTGAAATTAGGCCCAGGAAACTTATATCTCAAAGAAGAAAGAAGAGGTTTCAATTCTACCTGGGAAGCGCGCTCCTCGTCAGACGAGGACTTCGCATAACTTACCAAGGTTTCTGCTTTAGCCAGCATAGGTGGAACTTATGGAGAGGGTTCCAAGGATTGAGCACACATTGCTACTTCGGGATTTGCATCCTTAGTAGAACTATCGTTCAACGTACAATGCTCAAGAGGATCATCATATTCTTGGTTAGAAATGGTTTCTTGTACCAAACTATCAACCACATCAATCATATGTCATTCATTAGAAATAGAAGGAAATTTAGAAGCCTTAAATAGGTTGAACTCCATATGATCATCACCCTCATCAAAAACAACTTACCATTTTTGACATCTCTATGGCACCTGACAGTAGCCAAGAAAGGTCTCCTAAGAATGACAGGATGCACGTATCCTCCTCCATCTCAAGTATCATAAAGTCTATTAGAACATTTAAATCTCCCATTTTAATTGAGACATCCTCTAAAATGCGCACAGGGTATTTCACATAACAATATGCTAATTGTAAGGAAATGGTGGTGGGTCTCATTTCTCCTAAATCCAGCTTTTCACACAAAGAAAAGGACATCAAACTCACACTTGACCCCAAATCACACAAAGCATGCTCAATAGACACATTCCCTAACAGACAAGGAATTGAGAAACTATCGAAATCCTTAAGCTTAGTAGGAAGCTTGTCTCGTGCTCTTCTAGCTTTCTTTTATTGGACAAAATCTCTTTGGAAAACTTTACATAAGAAGGCATTTAAGACAAGGTATGAGTAAATGGGATATTAATGTATAGTTTCTTTAAGACCTCTAAAAACTTTCCAAACTGTAAATCAAGCTTAGCCTTAGCCATTCTTTGAAGGAATGACAAAGGCAGAGTGTAAGGTTTGGGGGAAGTTTGCTTAGAGTCTTTAGGAACCATATTAGCATCCTTCATAACATCATCTTTATACAAATCAGTAGAGGCAATAGACACCTCTTTCTCAACAATCTCAACATTTTCATCATGCTTATCATGCAAAGACTCATCATTGCTTACCTCCTTAGTTCTCTCAAGTTGTTTACCCTTTCTTAGGATCGTGGTGTTGCATTGCTCCCTAGGATTTGGCTCGCGCTTACTTGGGAATTTACCAGATGGTATAGATAAAGAGCTAGCTTGTTGGGTAATTTGGGCTTTCAACATCTTGTTATAAGTGGTAAGAACATCAAATTTAGAGGCTAATTACTTTATATATTCATCTTGCATTAGTTGCGGAAAAACATACTCTCCATCATGGCCTCTAGGTTAGACTTTTGGGGAGCTTGTTGGGTACAGGGAGGTCTCTAAAATCCAGGGGATTTCTTAGCATTTATTTGGGGCATAGTGGAAGAGTTAGGCCTGTATGAGAAATTTGGATGGTTCATCCAACTCGAATTATAAGTATTTGAATAAGAGTCATTAGTTGGTCTCGGTTTGAAATTATTGACATAATCGACTTAGTTGCTAGTGTTTTAAGCAAAAGGACTCCTAATTTGACAGTTGTCAACCAAATGGTCAATGAACAACATATTTCACATGATGGGGGAGGGGCACCATAATTCATAGCATTCACATTCAATCGTTCCAACCTTTGACTTATAGCATTTACTTTAGCATTAAGTAAAATAAGTGCATAAACTTCAAGCTTACCTCCAGCCCGCTTGGGTTGGCCTCGTCTGTTGGACCACTTAAAATTGTTAAGTGCCATCTCCTCAATCAAATTATAGGTCTCATCCTCAGTCTTATTCATTAAGGTTCCCTCTGTCACCGCATCAATAGTGGACCTTACGGGTTGGTCACCCCATTGTAGAAAGCTTAAACAATAATCCACTATTGAAGGCCATGGTGAGGGAACAACTGCAGCAAGTCTTTGAACCGCCCCCAAGCCTCATAGAGTGTCTTATCATCCCTTTGGGTAAAGTTGGTGATTTGGTTGCTCAAACTTACCGTTTTACTTGGTGGGAAGAATTTGGCAAGGAAGGCTCTAGCAAGCTCATTGCATCTGGTGATGCATCCGGGAGACAAACAATGAAGCCTTGCACTCACCTTGTCCCTAAGTAAAAAGGGAAATAGCTATAGTCGAATGACATCGGTAGAGACTCCCGTTGAGTTTTAATGTGTCACACACCTCTAAAAAGATCGAGAGGTGTAAGTTCGGGCCTTCCAATGGGGTGCCCCCAAATTGGGATTATTCTACCATGGAAATAAGAGTCGGCTTGAGCTCAAAATTGTTTACCTACACATTAAGACGAGCAATGCTTGAGGTGATGCCTTGGATTCTTGGGGTAACAAAATTCCTAAGCATACTTCTTTGCTCACCTCCTCCTCTCGTCGTAACTGGTGAGGTCCCTCTAGCCTTGCACCTTTGTTCCTCAAGTCTTTGCTTCTTCCTTCATAAAGGAAAGTCTTCTCAATAATCTCAAGATAGGGTTCGTATAGAAATGGACTTCGCATAGAACGAGAAATTCCTACAAGCACAATCACCAACACTACCAGTGCAATCAAAAACAAAAGGAAAATAAAGTAAAACACTTAGTCAATTTTATGAAATTAACTCAATAGATAATAATTTGGTCCCCAGCAACGACGCAAAAAACTTGACACGTTCGTGAGCGCACGTGTATTGTAGTTTTGATTAAAATATCGTCCTCTGGGACCACAGTAATCTATCGAGTTAACGTGCTATTAAAATTGCTAAGTAATCAATCTTTTCAATGAGTTGATTTAAATATACTAATTATCTAATTTAAAATTCAATCGAAGTAAAGAAATTTGATTCGCCAAGTAAAGAATTGGGTCATAGAATCAAGCATGCACTTTTCACGGATTGAACAATTCAAGGAATTGCAATCGAGTTAAATTTAATCCCTTCTTTTGAAAAAAATTAACTTGCCCAATGAATTCAACTAACACTGTCTCAAGTGGCTTTGATTAGTCTAGGTTGAAGATTCATGAATGCTAAGTCTCCTCTTAATAAGCAATTCTCTCTCGAGTTTCACTAGGTGAAGTTCTATCAAGAAGATCTAGTGGTGAGTTTACTTTTCAGTACTTCACTTAACTACCTAACATAAGCAAGCAAAATTGGCCAAACTTTACTCACAACATTTCCATCTCACGGTAGAAGTAAGGCATTCTAATCATGAAATGAGCACAAGATTGTAAAGATAAAGGATCCAACTACAATACAATGGCTAATAAATCCCTAGATTAAATAAAACTACTCACTTATATTTCAAATTTAAGTAAAGCAAGAGTTCAACAATCAATTCAAAATAAAGGAAAAGTTTACAACAATGGTAGCCCTTCAATTGTGCGACAATCTTCAAGCCTCCAAGAGCAAAGCGTTTCCCTTCAATTCTCCTTTTGCTCCAAAAAATAAACTAAACTAAACTCTAACAAAAAGAGAGATGGATGTGAGAGTAGTAGTGAGATAATGATGGGTGCTGAATTATTCTTTCTTTAGTCAAAAAGCATGCCCTACAAGCACCAAACAGAGCATCCTCAGCCGCACAATAAATGAAGATGAAGAGGTTGATAGCTACAGGCTCACCACAGTCCGTGGGGGACACCACGGTTATGCCGTAATTCTGGCTGATTCGGAACTCTTCTGCTCTTCTCTTGCTCCATGGGTGTGGGACTTGGGGTACTTCTGTTGCGGGCCAATAAGCACTCAAATAAGAGTCAATTACTGGGTTAAATTCTACAAAAGTCACCAAAGAATCATACCCAAGCCTAAAACGACAATAGGAGTACAGATTATGACACTAAGCCCATAAATTCCAGAGAAAGTACTACAAAACGTCCCAAAAGAAGAAGTATACAAAAGCACATATGTATATGTATGCATGCATGTATGTGTATATACATATACATACATACATACGTACATATATATATATATATACACACACACACACATATACATATATATATATATATATATATATATATATATATATATATATATATGTATAGTATATATATATATATATCTATATATATATATATATATATATATATACATATATATATATGTACATATGTATATGTATATGTGTGTGTGTGTGTGTATATATATATATATATATGTATGTATGTATATATGTATATGTAAATATATATATATATATATATATATATATATATATATATTATATATATATATGGACATTTAATGTTTGCGGATGACCTGATTATTTTTTATAAAGCTGACCCTCCCACCATTCGACACATGATGTCCCCCCTTACATCTTTCCCTGAATGTGCTGGTTTAAAAGCAAACTTGATGAAGTCTGAAATGGTGGTTGGACGATGTAGTTCACAACTCTAGGACCAATGTCTCTAGCTTACAGGATTTACAGATGCAACATTTCCTTTGAAATATTTGGGGGTGCCAATCACAGCAAGCCGACTTACCACGGTGGAGTGCAATAATCTCGTAGAGAAAATCCTTACTAAGGTCAGAATTTAGACTACCCGTCACCTCTCTTTCGCAAGGAGAGCTATGCTCATTAATAGTGTTATTTTTGGCATGTTTAACTATTAGGCCTACATTTTTATCCTTCCCACATCAGTGATTGAGAACCTGACTTAGATATGCAAGAATTACTTATGGGGAGGGATAGCCGAATACTCAACAACCCCTCAGGTGGCATGGCAGTCGGTACGTTTGGATAAGAATTGTGGAGGTCTTGGCATAAAAGACCTAGCAGCTTGGAACGAGGCCCTCATTGCAAAACTAGTTTGGGCAGTTGCACAAAAAAAGGACTTGCTGTGGGTTAGATGGGTACACAGCCGGTACCTAAAAAATAAAAATTGGTGGGACTACTCCTCTAATCCAGACTGCAGCTGGTATTGGAAGAAAATCTGTTCCATCAAGGAATACTTCAAAGACGCTTGTACATCTTCGCAGTGGATTTGGCAGGATAATAAGACATGCAAAGTGACTTAGTTATCAGTGGCAATTAAGGGACCTACCCAAAGTGCCATGGGCAAAACTAGTATGGGCTAGATCTCTCATCCCTCGGCATGCATTTGTAACATGGATTTACACTCATCGTATTCTACCTACAAAAGTCAGGCTCAACAAGTTCCAACAGCAAGATACCCTATGCAGTTTATGTTAATCTGAGGAAGAAGACGACCAACATCTTCTCTTTACATGCCTATATGCCCAGTAGGTGTGGCAAGGGCTGAAAGAATGGTGGAGTTTCCCAACCAATCTAGCAGGCCACTCATTGGCGGATTCCCTCATCACATTCCCAGGCTCAAAAGTCCAAACGCACATATCTTATGCCATTTTTGCAATAGGAATTTACTACATCTGGCGAGCAAGGAACATTATTATATTTCAGAACAAAAGGATCCTTAGCCATCAGATGATTCAGATCATTAGAGAGCAAGTCAAGAATAGGGTTCTTTCTCTGAACAACATATCAAAAAAATTCAAGTTGTATGTAGATAGATTGCTACTCTGAATTATCAAAACCCCTCAGAGGCTTGTCATCCCTAATTTTGGCTTATGGAATGAAATGCTCTATTCTAACCAATACACACACACACACACACACACACACACACACATATGTGTGTGTGCGTGTCTGTCCACGCGCGCGCGCGTGTGTTGTTGTGCGTATGTGCGTATGTGTGTCTGTGTGTCCATATA